>CATPAC010000183.1:0-42674 GCA_954871275.1 Leptopterna dolabrata
CTAACACCGGAGGAGGAGGAATAGGAAGGGCCACCTACCTTCTAGCAAAGTTCACGACCACCACGAATCCAACCTCTGTTGGAGGGCAGACCGGTGGAGCTTTGCCCTAGGGCGTTGCTCCTGTGGCCTGGGGCTCCCTCCGCCCGTGGTACCATTTTGAGCAACCCGAGCCTGCAGGGGACTAGGCAATCTCAACACCAGTCCCCCCCCGTCTCGAGCCTCCCGCCTAGAATGGTCGCAGGCCCGGCCCTCCTTCGGATGCCCTCAGGAGGACCTACCGCTTTGCATGCCTCAGTGGTTCGCGGGATTGGACTTGCCCACTATCACCAAGCCATGCGGGATACGGTCCCCTGCACCTTACGCCCTGGGGTTCAGAGGTCCAAACCCCAGGGCAATACACCTAACCTATCCTAACCTAAGGGGCAGGCTACTTGATATTCAGCTGCCCCTGTTATGACCTAACCTACCTAACACTCATATCTTAAATTACATTCACTCCTTAAATTACACTCACACCTATCACCCTATCACAGTCGACCTAATATCCTAATATCACAGTCTAATATCACAGTCTATACTAACCTAACTACTTGTGCCTACCTAGTCCCCTAACTGGCCTCAGGGGCAGGGCCCACGGACCATCCCTCCTTCTTCGTCAAAACCTCCCAGGCATACTCCTTCCACACCTCGTACCCCTCTTCAAACCTCACCACACTCACATCCCACTGCAGCCCCAACTCTTCCACTCTGGACACCGCCCTCACGCGCTCCTGTGCAAATAAAACACAGTCAAAGACCACGTGATGGACAGTGCCCACCTCTCCACACTCACACAGTCCATTCTCCCTTAAATTAAACCCATACAACTTATCCTCGAAATCCCCATGACCAGAAATCATCTGGGTCGTGTGGAAGTCGAAGACCATCCATTCAGCTTTCACTCTCTCAATCACACTAGGTAACCATTCATACGTCCACCTACCTTTCATACTAACATCCCATCTACTCTGCCATTCATGCATTAGTACTTTCCCTAGCATACACTTCCTCTTAGACCCCACAATCACTCTCCCCAGCCACTCAACTCTCCCATTCACCCTCAGCCAGTACCCTGCCCAGCGTCTACCTAGCTCTATATCTATCGGGCAAGCCCCGGCAATCACACTTACCGCGTCGGTCGAGACGGTCCTATAGGCCCTAACCATTGAGACCAGCACTCCTCTCTGTCCGCTTATCAACCTTCTACGGGTGTGGGCCGTCAGCAGATCGCCCCACGCCCCAGCACCGTAGACCACTATGGGCACATACATTCCGTGGTAAACTATCATTATCTCCCTCCTTTTAATTCCCCAGTCCCTAGCTGCCATTCTAACCAGCCCCTCTATCGCTTTCCTACCTTTTGCTACCACGTGGTCCACGTGCCTATTAATTTTCCACCTTTCTTCCCAAATGATCCCTAAATATCTAAGCCTATCAACGAATTTAAGAACCTGGCCGCCATGGAGAACCCTGGGCCGCCTTTCCCTATCAAACCTACCCTTTAGCATCATACCTAGCGTCTTTGTTGCCGATAGCTTCATCTTGCTCCTTTTACACCATTCACTCACCACTCTCATCACTCTCATACCACGCTCCTCTAGCTGCACTCTTGACTCACCATTAACTAGAATAACCCCATCATCCGCAAAAGCCACTATGTCTACCCACTCATCCCCATCCACATTCATACCAATCACACACTCAATCAAACCTTCCATTATCAGCTTCCATAACTGGGGCCCCAGGACAGAGCCCTGGGGACACCCCCTGTCACACATCTTCCATACCCTCTTACCACCTACATCCATCTCTGCGGTCCTACTCCTTAGATAATCACACATCACTCTCCACACGTCCCCGTTCACTCCACGCTCCCTAAGACAGCCCAAGACATGAGGCCACCAGGCCCTATCGAAGGCACCCTCCATGTCCAAGAATATCCCCATTACGTACCTAGTTTCTGCTCTCCTCACAATTTCCCTAACCCTATTCATAGCATCTTCCGTGTTCCTCCCCTTCATAAAACCATATTGCCTATCGCTCATCCTCCTATAAAATATATCTTCTAATCTACCTACCATTATTTTCTCAAAGATCTTGCCTAACACGGGGAGGAGAGTGATGGGCCTATATGATCGGCTCAAGGAAGGATCCTTATCCTCACCCTTGAGCAAGGCCACCACTACTCCTCTTCTCCATCTTCTTGGGAAAAGCCCATACTTTAGAAGTGCCCTAAACATTTCCACTAAATAATCTTTAAGTATAGCCCATCCTTCCCTAATAAATTCTCCTACAATCCTATCATACCCGGGCGCCTTATTCAGATTGACGCCCCACACGGCTTCCTTCACGTGCTCCTCCGTTATATAAGTCCTTCTACCATTCCTATAGCTCGCGTTCCTATCCCTAACATCCCTATGCCACTCCTCTTCGATTCCTACCTCATCGTCCAGCAACAAGTCCCCTAACAAAGTCCTAGCCGACTCTTCCAAACTGACAGACCCCTGACCTATACATCCCAGCTACCGATGCCAGCTTCTCTCTGAGCGCCCTTCTACCTCCTTCTACGCCTTCCCCGGATGCTAACGCGACCCTAGGGCCTCTATTTCTCCCCTTCCTAACTACCTCTGCCCACGGACCCCCTAACGAAGCCGATGTCCCAGGCGCCTCCTCATTCCTACGTTTCTTAAGAACCTGACTAACCGCGGACTCTACTAACCCCGGTGTCAACACTTGCCCTTGACCCATCCCCTTACCTATTTCATCAACCCTCGCGCCTAACTCGAAACCTACCTTCAAGACCTTTTCTCCCAACTCTGCCCCCTGAGCCTCCACCCTATCTACTCTATCCCCTAGTTCCCTACCTATGCGACCTACCTCCTCTACCTTCTTACCGATTTCCCTATCCATGCTATCTATCCTATTCACTGCCCTATCTGCTCCCTGACTAACCGCTTCTGCTAACCCTTTCTCTATCGCCCCCGCCTTCCTCAATGCCTTCTCTACCGTGACCTCTACTTTCGCCTTAAGCCTATCCTCTAACTTACCTATCTCCTTCTTCTCCTCCGCCATCGCCCCCATTACCTTCTCAGTGTTCTCTCTCCCCTTTTTGATTAGCTTCTCTACCGCCCTACCTATTGCCTTCTCTATTTCGTTTGCAATCCCCTGACCTATCTTCTCCTCCAGCTTGTCCAAAATGGACGTGCTCAACTCCTCCATTTTCCCAGTAGCCTCTGCCAACCTTTCCTCCAGACTTGCCACTTTACCAGCAAGTCTGGCGGTCCGATTGTACTCACCCTTGACACTCTCCAGCGACTCCTTGATTCTGGCCAACCTTTTCTCAAAGTACGGGCCATGCTTAGCCTCCGAGAAATTGTTGGCCACATACGTGTTGATCTCCGCAAGGGTCTTCTTGACGGCCTTCTCCTCCCTACTCCATAGGTCCATGTTGACGACACGAAGATCATCGGACCCCACTGAACCCAGCCGTGGCCGGGTAACCCGCCCAGAAGGGGTGGTGATAGCCGGCCCTCCCTCTCCACTCAAGGTCTCTCTCTCCTCCTTTCCTACCTTACCCTCGCTGGCTTTTCCACCTACAGTAGGTGGTGTTGGGGCGTGGGTCACCCCGGACGCAGCTGACACCTTAGAATTGTACTCTTTAGTTGTGCTGCTCATGGTTTTGTTTTTTACTACTCCCTTCCTCTCACTCCACGCTCTCATGTAAGTTGGTGTTTACGTTGTTATGTGTGGATGTCTGCCTACCCCTAATGGAAGGCCACGCGGACACGTCCACCGCCCCCATCACCCTCGCCGGCTATTGATTATGGCCATTCGCCATGTCCACCTCCCTAGGGAAGGTGACCCTAGCGAAGTTTCCAACCGTCGCGGGTCAAGGAGGGGCTCCCGCCCTGCACGTTTTGCTCTAGCAGGGCCACTTCTGGTCGCCAACCGGCACTACTAGGCAGGACGAGATTATACACCAGCTGATAGGGCAGCTCCCGGATGCTGGCTAGGCCCGACAGGCCCCTGTACTATCTGGCGCCACAGGCGTGTCAACCTGCTCTCCATCCCTCCGCGTTCCGGAGGCCCCTTTGAGGGAGACCAGAACGGCTTCCCCATCCACAGAGGCCCCCGAGGCAGGCAGAGCGTGTGTAGTGTTGTGCGTGTACCTAGGTTGTGCGCGGTGTATTGGATTGGGCTACAGAAAGGGCATCAGTCCCTTGCACTGCGCGCATCAGTGCCGCCTTGCTGCTTTGGCGCTATGGACCCCTTAAGGGTTTCCACAGTCTGGCACTTGCCATGGGAGCGCGCCGCGCAACATAGCCCCTTGTCCGACAACCTATCTACCAGCTACATCACTACCTACCCGGGAAAAAAAAAAAAAAAAAAAAAAAAAAAATTGTTAATGATTCAGGCCGGACTTAGACCCCATACCCCAGTACATCGCAGCGTAAAGTGCAGGCCCGAGGGTCTGCTTCTGCTCAGCACAGGAGTACGATTAGAGAGGTGCTCATGCGCGGTGCCAGGCAAGTGGCCCTTCCATGAATCCTCCAATGATGCGGATAGTATTCCCTCCCCCAGTACTCTGCAGCGTAAGGTGCAGACCCGAGGGTCTGCTTCTGCTTGGCACGGGAGGATGGTCAGGGAAGAAGACATGCGAAGTACCAAAAGGGTGGCCCCCGCATGGCTACTCCAATGGTGTCGGACAATGCAGCGTAAAGTGCAGGGGTTGGCCTGCTTCTGCTCAGGGGCTTGTTGCATCCCCAATACCCTAGTTCCGGCGACCCATAGAGCCGCCAGAACAGGTTCGATTTGACTGGCTTGAGACGAGCGTTAGAAGCTAACGACGTCGCAGTCATGCTGTGGTGGATGGTCAACCTGGTCCGCACCACATAGAGCGGAACTAGCCACATCTCCAGGGTCGGTGCCAGGTCGCCAATCCTCTTTGGCTTGAGTACTCCATTAAACCATCCGCACGTTCGCCAGACGTGTGCTGCAAGCGCAGCCTCTACGGATGGTCCCCAGTTCCGGAGGCCCGTGGGAATCGTACCCACGACGCGTTGAATCCCCCTGGGGGGAAGGTTCGATTTGACTGGCTAGAGACGAGCGTTAGAAGCTAACGACGTCGCAGTCATGCTGTGGTGGATGGTCAACCTGGTCCGCACCACATAGAGCGGAACTAGCCGCATCTCCAGGGTCGGTGCCAGGTCGCCAATCCTCTTTGGCTTGAGTACTCCATTAAACCATCCGCACGTTCGCCAGACGTGTGCTGCAAGCGCAGCCTCTACGGATGGTCCCCAGTTCCGGACGCCCGTGGGAATCGTACCCACGACGCGTTGAATCCCCCTGGGGGGGGGGATGGCAGATATGGACTGTCTGCGCCTCCTCCCCTCAGCGACGAAGGGGTGAAACGAAAGGAGTGGGGATGAGGTTAACTACCCTCAGCGGCCCCCGCCACTTCCCTCCAGAGACTTGACCCGTGATCATCATCGTTATTCTTCGTCAGTTTTCATTAGTTCTTTTAACCTGTCATTGTGAGCCACCATTATAGGAAATCCGATAGAACCGAGATGGGAGGAGCGTGGGATTTCCCGACTGCAGTCCGTAAAAGAGGTATTCGCCAGAAAGTACGCGTTGAACCCATTTCTGCTGCAAGCCATATTCCTGTTCCAGACGAAACCACTTCCCCTGGGTTGGATGGACGGCAGCAGAGGACGGAAGACGAGCGGGACGAGAGGCCAAGCCAAGATGAAGCTACTGCAATCCCGAGCCACCACATCTTCCAGGAGAGGTAGGACCTAAAAGTATCTTCTCTCTGTTCATCATTTTTGCGACACTCTGTCGTGTAGCAGCGCCCTTCAGGCATCTTACGAGTACATTCCTAGACTTCTAGTCGGAGATAACAAGGGAGTTGTTCCGTTCTATTCCAATACCTCCACTCGACTTCTCTTAGTTCTGAGCCTTGGTCTGAAGTTGGCAACTTGGCCACCTAACTGAACCAAGCTTGACTGCTGACTGCCTCACGAACCTACGACTCTGGTGCCATCTTTCAGCCAACTATTTTCCCCAAGTTCAGCCCATTTCTTGTATTCAATATACCACATTTAATTGTCCCTTTACCATTGTTAGTAGAATCCCGATTAAACAAGTTCATTTCAATTTTTTTGTGGAGCCCTTTTTCCGAACCTCTTGATCCCTTTTGCTGTAAAGTTTTGCTTAATATATTTACTTACGTTCACACATTTAGTCAGCCAGCAGGCATTAGCTTTTGTTAGAATTTCAGCCTTAGTTCTTCAGACCCGCAGTGACCTAAACCTGTGTCAGAACTGTGCAAAACTGACACCAGGGCTGACTGCCTAACTGAAACATTCAGGTAATAAATTTACTAAATGTGTATTGTGTCGGATTCCACGCAAATAGTTGTAACCCACTAGCTTCGCCATCCACACAGATTAGGACAACTAGGAATACAACATTACACTTACTCCTCCATAGAGATGTAAACTTCGAAAAAATGTTTGACTAGCTTTTTGGAGATCGGGGGTGCTGCCAGCACTGTGGATGGTACGCCAAAAAAAAAACCGCTGCAAATCCCTGCACAACGGTCTATTATAACCCGTCTATATAATATAATATGTACTACTCTATACATATTATGTATGTGAATCGCAGATCCTCCGTAGGTTAGTACCTAACCCCGTACTCGTTACTAGGTACCTACCTAAATCAAGAGTTAAATGTTGCTAAAATAATACAGCCGACGACAGACAGTAACTGAAACGGCAAAAAGAAATGCATATAATGAAGTTTTAAAGGAAAATTGTTGATGTGGAGTGAAATGGATGCTCTTTCTGCGTAGATCACTGTTTTCTGTGCGCAATACGTATAATGAACCGTTGTGTAATAACTTGCCCATCAATAACACTTCAACGGTAGTTCAAGTTGCAAAAGTACCGATCAACAAAATCCAGCCAACCGTTGTGTAATAATTTACCGTTGTGTAATAATTTACCATTGTGTAATAATTTATACCCATCAATTATATACTTCAACGTTTGTTCAAGTTTCACAAGTAACTACCAACAAAATCCAATAGTCCACCACTTATCAAATGAAATAATATCGCAGAACAACCAACTCGACTTCATACAGCTATCCTTGATTATAATCAGGTGCTCCCTAGCGATGATATCCGGGCCGGATTTGTACCGTTTGATTCACGATCGTGTTGACGAAGCTTTTTGGTGCACACGAACGGCTGGACGTAAAATGCTCCGGGTGGTCTCAAAAAATTGTTTAGCTCAAGACAAATTTAATAACGTAAAAAAAACTTCTATCGAAATTCTATCCCTTCTATCGAAAGTTTTCGAGATACGACGTTCTGAAAATGTCAACCCCTATTTTTAACCCCTTAGAGATGATTGACAGTAACGCCGAGCTTCGAGGACCAACTAGACCCCGAACGGAACCTATAACCCGAATTTCATCAATTTTGTTTCATGGTAACTAAGAAAAGTGGCCAGTACGGCGGGCAGACAGAAATATTTTTATTGCATTTTCGGATTCTACATACCTTGAAACGTAAACCATCAAATTTTGAGGGGGTTAGAATTTTGGTTTATTATTTTCAATAATGAACCAATGGAATCGAGCAAGAAAAAAAAATTCTAACCCCCCCTCAAAATTTGATGGTTTACATTTCAAGGTATGTAGAATCCGAAAATGCAATAAAAATATTTCTGTCTGTCCGCCGTACGCCGTACGGGCCACTTTTCTTAGTTACCATGAAAGAAAATTGATGAAATTCGGGTTATAGGTTCCGTTCGGGGTCTAGTTGGTCCTCGAAGCTCGACGTTACTGTCAGTCATCTCTAAGGGGTTCAAAATAGGGGTTGAAATTTTCAGGAAGCCTATACCTTTGTTTTACGTGAATTTGTTGACGGTTTTAAATAGTTCTTGAACTTACGAGTTTTTTAAGACCACCCGGATCATTTTACGTCCCTTCGTTCCATCACAGTAAGGCCCAGAAGTTTGCACCGACAGGCATTTTCGACACCAGGGCGAATGAAATTGTATACACTCTCGTCACCAGGGACGCGCTCGATTCAATCAATCAATCAATTTATTCACTCAATTGATGGATCAATCAATCCATCAATCAATTTTTCAATTGCAATTGGAATTCAAAAACGCTGCAAATCCCTGCACAACGGTTTATTATTTTTGTATAGAATACCCTTCTGTTACAGATCACAGCTCTATGTATAGATAACCCGTCTAAATAATATGATATGTACTATTCTATACATATTATGTAGATCGCAGACCCTCCGTAGGTTTGTACCTAACCCCGTACTCGTTACTAGGTACCTACCTAAGTCACGAGTTAAATGTTGCTAAAATAATTCTGCCGATGACAAACAGTACCTAACAAAAAGAAACACACATAATGAAGTTCTGAAAAGAAATTGTTGATGAGGAGTGAAAAAAGTTGCAAAAGTACCTACCAACAAACTCCAGCCCCTTCTACGTAGATGGTATAATGAACCGTTGTGTAATAATTTACCGTTGAGTAATGATTTACCGTAGTAATAATTTACCCATCAATAATACTTCAACGTTTGTTCAAGTTTCACTACCTACCAACAAACTCCAAAAGAGCCATCATTTTTCAAATGAAATAATATGACAGAACAACCAACTCGACTTCATACTCCGCCAATATAATCAGGTGATCCCTACCAATGATATTATCTCCGCCAAATTTCCTATTGTGGGCGCGTCTCTGGTTACGAGATTTGGTTTGAATTGTATACAATTTCATTCACACTGGAGTCGAAAATGCCTGTCGGTGCAAACTTCGGGGCCTTACTGTGAACGAACGGCTGGACGTACGACGCTCCGGATGGTCTTAAAAAAATCGCAAGTTCAAGAACTATTTAAAACCGTAAAAATATTTACGTAAAAAAATGGTATAGGCGTTTTGAAAATGTCAACCCCTATTTTGAACCCCTTAGAGATGACTGACAGTAACGTCGAGCTTCGAGGACCAACTAGACAGCGAACGGAACCTATAACCCGAATTTCATCAATTTTCTTTCATGGTAACTAAGAAAAGTGGCCCGTACGGCGTACGGCGGACAGACAGAAATATTTTTATTGCAGTTTTGGATTCTACATACCTTGAAACGTAAACCATCAAATTTTGAGGGGGGTAAGAATTTTTTTTTCATGCTCGATTCCAATGGTTCATTATTGAAAAACGCTGCAAATCCCTGCACAACGGTTTATTATTTTGTATAGAATACCCTTCTGTTACAGATCACAGCTCTATGTATAGATAACCCTTCTATATAATATAATATGTACTATTCTATGCATATTTATGTAGATCGCAGACCCTCCGTAGGTTAGTACCTAACCCCGTACTCGTTACTAGGTACCTACCTAAATCACGAGTTAAATGTTGCTAAAATAATTCTGCCGATGACAAACAGTACCTAACAAAAAGAAACACACATAATGAAGTTCTGAAAAGAAATTGTTGATGAGGAGTGAAAAAAGTTGCAAAAGTACCTACCAACAAACTCCAGCCCCTTCTACGTAGATGGTATAATGAACCGTTGTGTAATAATTTACCGTTGAGTAATGATTTACCGTAGTAATACCTAATTTACCCATCAATAATACTTCAACGTTTGTTCAAGTTTCACTACCTACCAACAAACTCCAAAAGAGCCATCATTTTTCAAATGAAATAATATCACAGAACAACCAACTCGACTTCATACTCAGCCAATATAATCAGGTGATCCCTACCAATGATTGGCCGTAATCACAAATTCCTATTGTGGGCGCGTCTCTGGTTACGAGATTTGGTTTGAATTGTATACAATTTCATTCACACTGGAGTCGAAAATGCCTGTCGGTGTAAACTTCGGGGCCTTACTGTGAACGAACGGCTGGACGTACGATGCTCCGGATGGTCTTAAAAAACTCGCAAATTCAAGAACTATTTAAAACCGTAAAAATATTTACGTAAAAAAATGGTATAGGCGTTTTGAAAATTTCAACCCCTATTTTGAACCCCTTAGAGATGACTCACAGTAACGTCGAGCTTCGAGGACCAACTAGACGCCGAACGGAACCTATAACCCGAATTTCATCAATTTTTTTTCATGGTAACTAAGAAAAGTGGCCCGTACGGCGTACGGCGGACAGACAGAAATATTTTGGTTTATTATTTTCAATAATGGACCATTGGAATCGAGCATGAAAAAAAAAATTCTTACCCCCCCTCAAAATTTGATGGTTTACGTTTCAAGGTATGTAGAATCCAAAACTGCAATAAAAATATTTCTGTCTGTCCGCCGTACGCCGTACGCCGTACGCCGTACGGGCCACTTTTCTTAGTTACCATGAAAAAAAATTGATGAAATTCGGGTTATAGGTTCCGTTCGGCGTCTAGTTGGTCCTCGAAGCTCGACGTTACTGTGAGTCATCTCTAAGGGGTTCAAAATAGGGGTTGAAATTTTCAAAACGCCTATACCATTTTTTTACGTAAATATTTTTACGGTTTTAAATAGTTCTTGAACTTGCGAGTTTTTTAAGACCATCCGGAGCATCGTACGTCCAGCCGTTCGTTCACAGTAAGGCCCCGAAGTTTGCACCGACAGGCATTTTCGACTCCAGTGTGAATGAAATTGTATACAATCCAAACCAAATCTCGTAACCAGAGACGCGCCCACAATAGGAATTTGTGAATACGGCCAATCATTGGTAGGGATCACCTGATTATATTGGCGGAGTATGAAGTCGAGTTGGTTGTTCTGTGATATTATTTAATTTGAAAAATGATGGCTCTATTGGAGTTTGTTGGTAGGTAGTGAAACTTGAACAAACGTTGAAGTATTATTGATGGGTAAATTATTACTACGGTAAATCATTACTCAACGGTAAATTATTGCACAACGGTTCTGTAGTGATTGGGAGTCGGATAGACGAGTCGATCGCATTTGAGAGAATGGTTAATTTATTGGTGGCACCCTGGCTCTTATATAGTCCCCTGACAAGATCAGAGGGGGGTCGGGGGGTCCCCACTCTGAGTTACAGCATGTTCAGACATAGATTGAGTTGTGGAGGAGCAGCCGATCACAACACTGCTCCCCCCAGAATTTAAGTAATTTTCAATTTTAATTAAATTTTGTTGATGTCGCTGTGGCTGTGGCCGGGCGTGGGAGGTGCGTGTGTTGGGTCCGTGTGGGCTGTCCGGGTGGCTGCTGTGGTCGGTGTCGTGGGGCGGTGGCGTAGAGCGCGTAGCGTTGGCGGGCGAGGCTCGGGCTCCGGGCGTGGTTCCGCGGGAGCGGTTGTTGCCGTGGGTGCTGTGGTGGTGATGTTGTGGCCATCGCTGTGTGGTTGGGGGCGATTTGCGGCGTCGTGGTGGGTCCCGTGTTGTGCGTAGGTGGGGGTGCCGGCTTACATCGGTCGATTGAGACTGATGGTGTTTGTCGATCGTCCGTGAGGTAAGTTATCGTTTTTCCATCGTTTGTCAACACCTGATGGGGGCCGGTGTAAGGTGGCTCGAGTTTACCCCTTGGCGTGTCTACGCGCACGTACACGTGGGTCGCTGTGCGCATAGTTGCTGGCACGTAGGACTGTGTGTAGTGGCGGTACGATTCGTTGGTGCGTAGGGGCACAGTTGATGGTGGCGGTTGAGTGAATAGATCCCCTGGGAGGCGTGGTGTGGCCGAGAAGAGGCGTTGGGCCGGTGAGTAGCCGTCGGGGCCCGGGCGGTTTCGTAGGCCGAGGAGGAGGCCGCTAAGTTGGGTGGCCCATGTGCGGGAAGTGGCTGTTGCGAGAATTGCGTCTTTTAGGACCCTATGCAGTCGTTCGACGAGGCCGTTGGCTTGAGGGTGGTAGGTATTGGTATGGTGTACCTCCGTGCCCATGGACGTGCAGTATTTATGGAATTCGGCTGAGGTGAACTGGGTGCCCTGGTCAGTGGTTACGCGTGCCGGGGAGCCGTAGCGGGCGATCCGGTGGTTGTGTAGGGCCTTAATCACTGCGTCGGCGGAAATGGTCGAGAGGGGTGCGCATTCAAACCAGCCAGTGGCGCGGTCAATCATTGATAATATGTACTTTTTCGTAGCCGATGGCGGTAGCGGGCCGAATAGGTCGATATGTAGGTGTTCGAGTGGCGCGGCGTCGGGAAATTCGCCGAGGGGAGCCCTGATGTGTCGAGTTGTTTTCGCTCGGTTACAACTCGGGCAGGCGCGGGTGAACAACCGTATCGACGAGGTCATGACGGGCCAATAATATCGAGCGCGGATGAGGGCTGTGGTGGCCTTTATCCCCGGATGTGTCATCCCGTGTATGTGTTTAAAAACCGCGAGGCGTAGCGGCGTAGGGATGTAGGGGCGAGGCGAGGCGTCGGTAGTTTCGCACATGATCTCGTGGCCTTGTATTCGGTGCGGTGTGAGATTCATTGTAGCGATGTGGTCATCGGCGGCCTGTGCGTCGGCTAGCTGTTGTAGCGTGAAGGGGGTGCCGTAGTCTGTGACTGCGTGGGCCATGTTGGCTGTCGGTGGGAGTCGCGAGAGGTAATCGGCGACGATGTTTGTTGGGCCCTCGGCGTACCTGATGTCAGTTGTGAATTCTGAGATAAATCGAAGGTGCCGTAGCCGTGTTGGTGGGGCCGTATTCGATTGTGTCGCTAGTGAGGTTGTGAGGGGCTTATGGTCCGTATATACGGTTAGTGGGCGCCCTTCGATTTGTTGGCGAAAGTGTACGATGGCGAGGTAAATAGCCAGTAGTTCGCGGTCAAATGCGCTGTAGTTACGTTGAGCCGGGTTGAGGGTGCGTGAGAAGAAACCTAGCGGGCGTAAGTGCGTATTGTCGATGAAATGCAGCGCTGCGCCGACGGCGAAATCCGACGAGTCCGTGTGTAGGACGAGAGGTTGGGTCGGGGCCGGATGGGCGAGTGTGACGGAGGTTTCGAGTAAGCGTTTTGCGCGGTCGAATGCGTCAGCTGCGTCGGTGGTCCACGTGAGCGTGCGTTTGTCCTTTTTCTTCGCGTCGGGTGGAATCATTTCCACTAGGGGGCGGAGCGTAGGTGCGGCTCGTGGTATCGCTCGGTGATAGAAGTTAATGAGGCCGAGGAATGTTCGAAGCTCGTGCACGGTAGTGGGTCGCGGGAATTTCTTAATGAGGTCCGTGCGTTCCGGTAGGGGTGTTATCCCGTCGGCTGAAACGTTGTGGCCGAGAAATTTGACTGAGGGGCGTGCGAGCTGGCATTTGGCTGTATTTATTTGTAGGCCGTATTTTGCGAGGGTCTCGAGGAGCGTGCGTACGTGGGTGTAGTGTTCAGAAGGGGTGGCCGAGGCGACCAGTATGTCATCTAGGTAACAGTACACGAAAGGCAGGTTGCGTAGGACGTGGTCCATGTAGCGTTGCCACGTTTGCGCTGCGTTTCGTAAGCCGAAATTCATTCGCTTGAATTGGTAGGCGCCGAAGGGTGTTAAGATCGTCGTTTTTGGCACGTCGCGTTCGCTGATTTTGCAGTGAAAAAATGCACGGGCGAGGTCGAATGTGCTGTACACTGTAGTCCCGTACAGGGCCGTTGTAAAATCGTGTAGGTGTGGGACGGTGTAGCGATCGGGCACAGTGAGTCGGTTCAGCGCTCTGTAGTCACCGACGGGGCGAATGTCACCGTCGGGTTTCGGAACGATGTGGAGCGGGCTGGACCACGGCGCCTCCGAAGGTTCGATGACCCCCGCCGCTAGTAATTCGCCGAAATGGGCCTTCGCTTTCGCGTATAGGTCCGGGGATAATCGGCGAAGTTTCGCGTGACACGGGGGGCCCTTCGTGACGATGTGATGTTCGACAGGAGCATCGCATGGTGTCGATGAAGGTTTGTAGGCGTCGAGGAGGGCTTGAAAACGGGGCTCGTTCGCTGTTGTCGTACAGATGGACTGGCTCGGAGGTACGAGGTCTACTGTCCCGGTGATGTACCGCTGCGTGGCCGCGTTGATGAGTCGGGCGTTGGGTAGGTCAACGAGTAGGCCGTGGTACGTCAAGAAGTCGGAGCCGAGGATCGGGGTTGATACGTCGGCGACTGTGAAGGTCCACTCGTACGGAGGGAGATCTGGTAGGTGTACCGATGCGGAGTGTGTGCCGTACATCTTGATCTCGGTGCCGTTTGCGGCACGTAGAGCGCTTGGACGTGTTGTTTTTCGGTTGAGCAGGGTGTTCGGGACGATCGAGACGTCGGAGCCGGTGTCCACGAGGAAGTGTAGCGAGGTTTTTTTACAGCGGATGTAGAGCCGAGATGTTGGTGGGTTGCGCACGGCCGTTACGGCTGGTCGGGCCGTGCGTTGTCGTTTCCCGTCGGTTTCGGGCGCCAGGTGCAGGGGCTGCGGCATTTCTGTGCTCGTGGGCCCCATGTGCGGTGGTAGAAACATAGGGTGTTCGTTGTTCGGCGTGTGTTCGTCGCCGGCTGCGTCGGGGATCGCCGTTGTCGTCTATCGTTGATCACTTCGACCTCTTCGGAGACGGTAGCCACCCGAGGAGGCGGGGCGAATGGTAGGAGGCGATCGGCGAGCGCAGCGAGTTTCAATATGTCGGGTTCGTCACGGGCCGCTATGTGTAGACGTATGCTCTCGGGTAGGGCGCGGAGGAAGAGCTGTCGGACGAGCGGTGCGGGTGTGTCAGCCGGAAGTGCTCGGGTGAGTCGGCGAGCGAGGATCGACGGTAGTTCGTCGTCGGATGTCGGCTGGAGGAGGGCGGTGAGCCGTGAACCATCGGAAGGTGCGTGTGTCGCTAGAAGGCGAGTTTTGAGCGTCTGGTAACTACTGGTGTGCGAGGGGTTGATGTCGGCGCATAGATCCGCTTGTCGAGGTTCGAGGGCGAGGAAGGCTCGGGCGAATTTCGCATGTGGCGTCGTGAGGCCTTCGTGTGCGAGGATGAGCTCGAGTTGGGCGAACCAGACGTGCGGGAATGCGGGGTCGAACGGCTGGAGCTTGAGAATCGAAGGAGCGCTCGCTTCGGGCGTTTTTTGCGGTTTCTGCTCCGTCATCTTCGGTTTTCTCTTCGGTGCCAGTCCGGTGAGGTGTCAGCTTGAAGTGTGCTCGGCGCCGGCGTCCGTTTCCTTATATAAGGATCGGTGATGGTGGGGCGAAGTAGCGGGAGGCGCTGCGATAGCCGTCGAGGCGGGCGTCGGAGTGGGGCGCCGCTGTGGCGTCGGTGGGGGCCGCGCGTGGTGGGGCTCGTTGAAGCGGAGGCGGAGGCTGCGACGCTGTCAAACGGCGGGCGCTGGCGGTGGAGCTCACACGTCGGATGTCACCAGTGTAGTGATTGGGAGTCGGATAGACGAGTCGATCGCATTTGAGAGAATGGTTAATTTATTGGTGGCACCCTGGCTCTTATATAGTCCCCTGACAAGATCAGAGGGGGGTCGGGGGGTCCCCACTCTGAGTTACAGCATGTTCAGACATAGATTGAGTTGTGGAGGAGCAGCCGATCACAACAGGTTCATTATACCATCTACATAGAAGGGGCTGGAGTTTGTTGGTAGGTACTTTTGCAACTGTTTTCACTCCTCATCAACAATTTCTTTTCAGAACTTCATTATGTGTGTTTCTTTTTGTTAGGTACTGTTTGTCATCGGCAGAATTATTTTAGCAACATTTAACTCGTGATTTAGGTAGGTACCTAGTAACGAGTACGGGGTTAGGTACTAACCTACGGAGGGTCTGCGATCTACATTATATGCATATAATAGAATAGTACATATCATATTATATAGACGGGTTATCTATACATAGAGCTGTGATCTGTAACAGAAGGGTATTCTATACAAAATAATAAACCGTTGTGCAGGGATTTGCAGCGTTTTATTGCAGTTTTGGATTCTACATACCTTGAAACGTAAACCATCAAATTTTGAGGGGGGGTAAGAATTTTTTTTTTCATGCTCGATTCCAATGGTTCATTATTGAAAATAATAAACCAATAATAAACCAAAATTGGAATTCACTTAGAATTGTAAAAATCTGTGTAACATCAATCTGAATTGGACTTTAATTTGAATTGGAATTCATTTCGAATTGTGTAATTGGCATGGTGCGCATTGGCATGGTCCGAAATTGTTCTGAAATTCTATTGGCCAGCGCTGTCTGCGATTAACATAATATGTATAGAGTAGTACATATTATATTATATAGACGGGTTATCTATACAGAGAGCTGTGATCTGTAACAGAAGGGTATTCTATACAAAATAATAAACCGTTGTGCAGGGATTTGCAGCGTTTTTTGTTTCATGCTCGATTCCAATGGTTCATTATTGAAAATAATAAACCAATATCAAAACCAACTTCTTTATTGGCGAAAACGAAAAGCTCTACAAACAACCGTATTTGGTTTTTGTGTGTATCGGGTTGTTATCTTCATCGTAGTAAATGGTCATATAAACCTTACAGATGTTCCTTGGGCCGGTGGAAAGGTAAGCAACTACCCAACTTTCTTTTGTATCACTCCTCTGAAAATTCAACGATTTCATAATTATTATGCTGATTATTAATGTAGTCACATGAAAATATGTACCATCATTCGTACACTGAGCGTGCGTTTAAATTCGGCACTGAACGCCTGTTACTGATAATTCCAACATTTACTGAAAAACTTACCTTTTTGACACCGTATAATATTTTTTTAACGATTGGTAGGTTTTCATTCACGGCAATTTTGGAGGCGATCGATCGTTTGTCCTTCAACGATAACTGAAGAGGAAATCACAACAAGATCATTATTACTCCTTTTAACAAAAGTTCCAGTCATGCAGCTTGACCATATGAGCGAATATTCAGAATAACATACCTATCCGCTGAATCATCATTTCAATATACCAACAACACCGTTTTCTTCATTCAAGTAATTGTTCACATAATTATTTTAATTTGGACTAATTTGGTTGTCTCCAAAATCAAATTTCCACTAGCGTTTTACGTTTGAGAGGTTTCTGAACAAACAATTCGGTTCAGTGTCTGTCCACTTGTCCGTAAATCCTTGCCACACCCATAATTTCCTCAATTCAAATCCGATTTTGCTGAAATTTTCGGTGATCATGCGGGTTGATCCCTAGATGTTCCCCCATGAATTACTTACAGAACGATCGTATCATTGGTATCGCAACTGCGCATGCGCAAACGCGAAACCGAGGTAGTTAGGTACTCAATTTCTCAAGAATCAATGACCCGATGTTGATGAAATTTCCAGGAACTTTGCTTCAAACTAGGCGGCGTAATTTTCGTTCAACTTCTTAAAAACTAGGTATGTAATGCTTCTTCAGGATAACAACAAACAATTATTATAGATAGAATTCTAGTCTGTACTTAATTGATTATTATTTACCATACGTTACAATGATCTATCTATACAACCATGTTATCGATGCGAGGAAGCTGTTGTAAAAATTAATCCGCCAAGAAAACCTCCTCAGCCGCAAAATGGCCATTTTCCAGGCCATGGCCAGGTTTTCTTGGCGGGTTAATGTTTACAACAAGGTTTTTAGCGAATTTTCAAAGAAAATGTAGCTATTTGGCTCGTTCGAAAATTTCAGATATGCCCTGTGAACCGGAAACCGCTTCAAAATCCGTTTCACGCATCGGAGATCTAAATAATAGATTTTCACTTTTAGCGCGCGCGTTTGTGTGTGTGTGTGTGTTTGTGCGTATGTGTGTGTTGGAATTATACGTATATATATAATTCCCCACGATGAGTCCCTTAATTTCCATGGTAAACAATTCGTTCTTGCCCAGAAAAATCCGTCTCCGCAAGAGTGAGGATGAGTTCGTTACCCAGCCTGATCGCACTGTGCGCAGCGGTCCAAATTTACAAATTTTAGGTCCAAGAAATTAAAAAAACAAGGATTTTAGCAACATAGGAATGTGGGGTGTTGTCAATCATGTTTTTTGGGGCGCTGATCGATTGCAATAGTCCCAATCTTATTAGACGCACTCAGCGTATCAAATTTACAAAATTGTAGTCCCAAATCCAAAACAAAATTGCATTTTTTATTTTTATTTATTTATTTTTTTAATGTAGGCATGTGAGGTCGTGTACCAAGATTTTTTTTGCCGCTGAATTGTTTGCGAGTAGTTTCAGCACGTTCAGACTGCATCGAGTGATCAAAATCACAATTTTTTGGTTCAAAACACCCTAAAATAATTTTTTGACATTATTTTTCTGCACGACCTGCCACTCTCGTCTCAAACAGACGCGCTCAAACAGATGAGTGCTCTGGTAGATGACCATTAATATTTAAATTCCCAACTTACCAAACTATTTCTTTGAAAATTCGTTCCTTAAGCCACTCTGCATGACTGGAATTTTTTCTCTGGACAAGGAGAGGGGGGAGATCACTGCACTGATGGTATTATGGTTATTTCTGACAGGTACCTAACATTAACTATCCAACGAAGTTCAATTAAAAGTGAAAAATTTTTCCTGGTGAAAATTGTTTCCCACTAAGAATGTTTCATTCTGTTTTCTTTGATGTTTGGGTAAGGGGGGGGGGGGGGGGGGAGTCTGTCTTGTAAACAGTATTCTTGGTCGCTTGAAGTTATGGATTGTTATTTTCAATAATGAAGCTTTGGAATCGAGCATGAAAAAAAGTTCCCCTCCTCAAAACTTTATGGTTTCCGTTATAAGGAATTTTTTTTTTTTAAATTACGAAAACTTTATTGTTGGTTTCCAACACTACAGTTGTGCACAAAATTGAAATATAGTAGGTAAGTGGATAACCTAATTAACATGGAGCATGATTGTAGGTACCAATCCCGAGATATTCCTACTTTGTTGTACAATAACATTGTGGAACAGTAATTTAACAGGTATAAATGTATAAACTGATTAACAGCAAACAATCTAACAACAAATATAATGAACAAAAGTTTATCACAGGAAGTCTTGGGGTATTTTTCTTTTTAAGCGACGTTGGTTCGGGGGGGGGGGGGGGGGGGGGCGTTGTTACATAGATCCACGAGAAGTTCATTGGAGTACTGTCTCATCGATGAGTGGAGGCTTGAGTATTTATTTATTTATTTATTTATTATGGCCACGGGCTGGTGCCCTGTTTACAACAGCAACAAAGAAGAAAACAGTACTCATGAAAAACAAAAATAAAAAAGCTGAATATCAATTAAATATTATACAAAGGAAGTGCACAGGAAAACTAAAATTTTGAGCAGCTAGAAACACCAGAAAATACATTATTACGTTATTGTAAGACTTTAATCACATGCCTGCGGAACGAAGGAAGGCTGGTCTGAAAGAGGTCAATGTTCATGGCATTAAATTCTTTCTGTATCCGATTCATTGGAGAGTTTAACTGGTAGTTGGTTGTGGTGGTGCGGATGTCAAAAGTCGGCGCGGTTCGGGTCGGGTAGGGTGGAACAAAGAAGTTCAGAGCCTCGAGCAATTTGGGAGCATCTATTAGATTATGGGCGAGTTTGTACAGGCGTAGCACGTCTGTTAACACTCTGCGCTTATCCAGAGACATCAAACCACTCACCCTCAAGGAATCGGATGCACTATACTAACCAGGGCGTTCCAGATTTGAAGGAGAAGAAGTGCAAAACCTTCCCTGCACTCTCTCAATAGTACACCTTCCATTTGCATAATGAGGAGACCAAACCGCGCAAGCATACTCCAGGCATGGACGCACCAGCGCATTGTACAGGATCAGCAAAGATAGGCGTATTGTAGGACAATATGTATCTCCTGTATGTCCAGATCAGCATGCAATGTAGAATTTCGGACGTACCAGGTGAAGAGGCGCTAGCCAATGGGGTTCCAAAATTAGGTGTATGGTTCCCTGAAAAAACTAGCAACTCTACTTGCGTCGAGAAACTGGGCTGCGGGAAGGTATGAATAAACAATAAATTGATGGTATGACAAGTAATGTATTATGATATCCAATAAAAGTGGCGCGCAAAAGAATGAAATGAGGAGCTGCCCAGATGCCTTTAACTAACAAGTCTATGTTCAATATATATGGATATCGAAATAATAGAGTCCAGTTTGGAGCCGAGAGAGATGGAACGAACTGACCTGAAGATAGGTAGGTAGGTACGGTTTGTAATCCGAGTTCGCCAGAGTCGTTGAATAGTAGCGCCGTCTGCCCCCTCGAGCACACGTATCCTCAGGATGATCCTGGCTGGGTAGTTTAGCCAAGGAACCGAAGAACAGCGTGGCAGATGGTGAACTTGTCCGAAAAGCCTGGCCAGGCACAGGTTTGATGTGGTCCGAAATTCGTCGATCGACGCCACACTGCGATAATTGTGGAACACCAACTTCCGGGACTTCGCATAAAATTCAGCGAACAACGCTACGTGCTGCACGTGGTGTTGGGGTTGCGAGAGAAGAAATATAGCGTGTAGATTGGCAGTTAGAATGAGACTGGCGACGGACGGAAGACAGCTTTAAGAGGGGCACCAGCGGTGACACCCGGCAGGGGAAGTAACGGCACCAGCATGCACAAGGTGAGGTGATCGAGAGTTGAGGTGCGATTACAGAACAAGGTACATCGTAGTGGTCTCCCTATCACTGAAACACTAAACTAAACTAAGGGGATTTGACGGCCTTAACACCAGGGCGCGTCCGTGATTATTCGCTATACCCGGTTTTGCACAGTCTGGATGCGTTCCAAGTGACTATTTGCGGCTGAGCCCCATATTCCACACGAGTACATCCAAATGGGGCGGATTAAAGAAAGGTATAGTAGTCGTTTGGTGTCAAGGCTGAGCGAGGATTTAGTTCCAAGCAGGCTTTTGAGCTGACTTATTCTGTGGCGTGTCCTTCGAACAAGCTGTTCTACATGGTGTTTCCAGGATAGCGTCTTATCCAAAGTCAGACCCAGATATGGCACTGACTCGTCGACCAGGATACGTTCATTGTTTAAAGTGATTCGATGGGGGCAGTTTGTCTGCGCCGGAGCGTGAAGTTGATCAGGACTGATCTGCCAGTGTTCATGACCACTCTCCATTTGCGACACTAGTTTTATACTAACTGCGTAAACTGTTGAACAATTTCCACAGCTTGGTCATGATCGTCTGCCTTGCATAACGCCGCTACATCGTCCGCTTAGTGCGCTGGAGTTAATTGGTCATTGGTGGGGAAGTCACTTGTATAAACCAAGTACAGGAGTGGCCCCAAGATGCTGCCCTGAGGAACGGATGATTCAATGAACGCTGATCGTGACACGGCTCCCCAGCACCTCACAGAGAACGTGAGCCCTGACAGGTATGACTGCAGGATTCTGTAATATGTGTTTGCCAAGAGGCCTAGATGCCACACCTTATCAAACGCCTTTTCGGTATCAAAGAACGCTCCTAGGCACACTTTTCGTTCTTCAAATGTTTCCAGGATTTGGTCGACAACTCTATGAAGCTGTTGGGGACAGGAGTGCGCCTCTCGGAATGCAAATTGGGCTGACGGAATAAGTTCGCCAAGGTAACGTATCAGTTTAGATATAATTAGCCCTTCAAGTATTTTTGCCAACAACGGGAGCAAGCTAATGGGCCGGTAGCTTTTGGGGTCATTCTGAGGTTTGCTTGGTTTTTTTTATCATTACTATCCGGGCATGTTTCCAAGAGTGAGGAATATGAGTAAGTTCTGAGAATACCGTTGTAAATTTGGGTTAACAGAACGATGCTTTTCCTAGGTACAGCCTTCAGCAAGGGTTGGGTGATGCCATCATGGCCAGGTGTTTTTCTAGTGGGTGACCGCTCAGTAGCATTTCGGACTTGAGCTGGGGTTACAAAATCGCTGAATGGGCTAAGCAGAAGGGGTTCCCCCAACCTGTTTTTTACTTCTTGGGAGAATGTGGGATCCTGATCTGCATTTGGCTGAAACTGAGTTTTCAGCAGTCCCATGAATAGTTCACATTTTTGTTGTGGGGAAGATTACCACGACGTCCCCATTTTCAATGTTGGTATATCGGAAAAGTCTTTAGTCAGCATTTTCGTTTTTGGTTTTTTTTCCATAGCGAACCATCATCGGCGTTGAGATGACTGATTTTTTGTCGAGCTGACTGATCATTTTCATGTTTCAAAGCAAGTTTTAGCTCCCAGATGGCTTGATTGTATAGCGTTTTATGGGGTGGGTATCTGGATATTTCCCATCGCCTTCTAGAAGCATTCTTAACAGCTAGCAGTTGCGAAAAATGGGCACTAGGAAAATTTATTTGATTGCATGTAGCAGGTCTGGGGGTATGAGCCTCACCCGCCGCTATTTGTATGTTCCGCGTAAGTGTTGATACGGCTATGTCAATATCATTAGGGGTTTTAAGTGGGATTTGAATATCTGTGAGTTCTCCCATAAGTTCTGTATAACGTTTCCAGTTGAATGGGTAGCTAACGACGACTGGAGGAGATTGATCTGCTATGTTTAGCTTTACCACAACAGGGAAGTGATCCGAGCTCAATTCGTGTACTACCCGGATGTCTGTTAGTTTTTTGGCTAATTTGTTTTCCGATGTAGAAGTCCAGCATGTCAGGCGTTGTTCCGCTATCAGGATAATACGTGGGTTCCAAAGGGAAACATACATCTATGTTGTACTGAGTTATAAGGTCGCTAAGGACTCTACGTCGAGGATTTGCAATTTGAGAACCCCACCGTGGATGCTTACTATTAAAATCACCGCCAAGTAGGAAACAGGAGCGCATTTCATGAATTATACCCAGAAAATTTGCAAAGCATAATCTGTTACTCGGCGCTGAATAGAATGACCCTACCCGAATTGTGCCAGATGCGAACCGGAGTTGTATTCTGCTGCCTTGAAACTCATTTTCGTTTATGGCTGGTAATTCATCGAAAAGCAGCCTATTCCTAACTAGTATGGCAAAGCCACCCTGTCTGGTCCCGCTTGGGTGATCCGACCTTATTACTTTATAACCGGGAAAGTGCAGTTGATGTGTTATCCTGAGTTTTGTTTCTGTTAGGAGTAGGATGTCAACCTCATGCATACGTAAGAACAGCTCCAACTCATGGTACTTATTGCTGATTCCCCTGCAGTTCCATGGACAAACTGTGAGAGATGAGTGGTTTCGTTGTGGGTCACAGTTTTTAACGCGGGGATGATTTGAGCGAAAGTTTGTACTAGTGGGAGAAGTAATGTGATGAGCTGATCAATTTTTGACACAAGGGTATCAAGTAGGCTAACTGGCTGATCGGTAACAGTTTGATGTGTAGGCTGCTGGTAACTTACTGCATTGGAGTATGAGCTTCTTATTGGAAGAGGGTTCGATTTTGGAAGCTCCACCTGTCTGAGTAGAGGTGGAAAATCATGATCGTTAACAATGACGGGGGACGCTGGTGTTTTAATTTGTTTCACATTGTTTGTTAGGGACTGCATTACGTTATGGCGTGAGTTCTGTAAGTTTTTATGAACTGGGCAAACCTTATAGCTCGCAGCGTGTTGACCCCTGCAGTTCACACATGTGGGTGGCGCCTCTGCCGGTTTTGTGCAATTTTCGGTGGCGTGAATTCCATCATTTTTGACGCATCGTGGATTTTGATTGCAGTAATTTTTGCTGTGGCCGAATCGTTGACACTTCATGCATTGGACTATTTCCTTTTTGGTTTAGGTGGTTATACTCTAATTTTGGCATAATATAGAGAGGTGAGATCGAATTTTTTTGGATTCATTGGGTTGGGTTTTAGATCCAGGAAAAATAGCGGGAGTGGTGATTTTGTTAGAGGATGATAAACTGGTATCATCTGAGCTGGTTCGTAGCCCTGAGTTTTGAGCTCTTCCATAATCGCAGTCGGATTTAAACCCGCGTATTACAACCCTGAAATTTCTTTCCGATCGAAGTTGGAATGAGTGAAATTCTGCGTTAGTAGATATCAGGAAACTTTGTATTTTTCTGTAGTCCTCTACGGAATCAACCGATACTTTAACCTTATCTCGAGTGGTAACATGTTTAAACTTGTCTATACCTAAATCTCGAATATTGCTTAGGATTCCATTTATGTTATTTACATTACTGATATAAATAGGTGGAGGGAGAATTGGTTTTTCTGCGGATGACTGATCGATTTGCATTTCATTCCTATGTTTTTCTGCCGTGTCTGCTAATGGCTGGAATCGGGTAAGTTGTAATGAAAAGTGGCGTGTCGTTTAGCTTACGTTTCTTCTTGTTTGATGCATCTTTCCTCATCATTACCCATTGTAGATAAAGAGAATTAGGTGATAACAGCTGTTACAGCAAGGAGCGACGTCTTCAATGCACGAGACGGAATTGAGTCAATCGGCAGCGTAATGCACTTTCCGGAATGTAAACAAGAGACAGCGACAAGGCACAGACAGAAACAGCGATAAGGCACAGAGAGATGTTAACTCGTCGATGGTCCAAAGGAAGGAATATAAAATTCGAAAATGGAATAAAAAAATTTCTGTCCGTCCGCCGCACTTCGCACTTTCCTTGATACCATGAACCAAAATGTATTAGGGAACTTCTAAGTTTATTACACCGGCGTTGGAAACCTGTTCTGAATGCTAGATAATATCCTATAGGTACTTATATGTTCTGTGAAATGAATGGCTACCTGTATAGATGCCCCTTTGGCGTAGACCACGGTTTTCTGTGGTCAATACTCACCCTCGAGCTCCCCCCAGGAAAGCCCTAAATCGCGTATCCGACCCGGGAATTAGAGTTCCATAAAAATCCGCAGGATTCTATGATTCAATAATTGTTATTCATGAACCACAAGGTTTTTTAAAGTTACGGAAGTATCTATCAACAACATCCGAAAGGGCTGTCACTGTTCAAATGAAATAATATCACAGAAAAACCAACTCGACTTCGTACAGCCACCCGTGATTATAATCTAGTGTTCCCTAGCAATGATATCTGGGCCGGAATTATACCGTTTCATTCACGATCATGTTGACCTTAGCTCGAGGGTAAGAATTTTCCACAGATAACAGTGATCCATGCGGAAGGGGCATCTAAACTGGTAAATAATAAACCATTGGGTGATAATTCGCAGCATTTTTTCTCAATTCTTATTTAAACTCAAGTAAATGAAAGCACTGACTAAATTAGATAACAATGAAAAGAGGTCAATATCGTGATACCTTTTCTTCATCAATGTCCTCACTAGATGAACCATAAACTTTGTGGATGCGTGGCGGTTTGGTCGTCTCGAATTTCCTAATAATCTGAAAATAATAGTTTTCAAGAAATGTAACCAATCGCAGCTCAAAACAGTATGAATATAACATAGCGGATCAACACGTCAGAGTTATAATTATTGTCACCTTGTCAAGAAAATTACTTTCATCCATATCGAAAGGCTCTGACTTGGAGTCCTGCAAGAATAAGAAGGGGAAAAAAGGTGTATTGCATTATGAGGGTGAAAACATCAGATGTCCAAGGTAAAACATGTAAAATAGGCAACAGTAGGGAACCTACTATGTACTAGCTGAAACTGTTTCCCGGGCATTCATTTTCTAATTCTTACTGAGCAAGAAAAAAACAAGATTTTCTTGTGAGATTATTTAATTAACCCCTTTCGCCCCCTACCCACAAGTGTCCAAGTATGTTATCATTCACTAAAATCACCTCAGCGTCGGCGAAAACAACGAGTTTGACACTAATATCGTATTTTTCCACTATTTTGATGTTTGACCCCTTCCCCCTAGTAGGGGTGCTAAGGATGTCATATTATATAGGTATATGGTGAAACTTCCCGTTTAAGTACATCCAAGGAGGATAAGTCGTATAGTTATAGAAAGTTATAATTTATCAACTCCAACACCTCACTCATCTGCGAAATTCACTGCAGGTACTCACATCATCACCAAGTACTGATGACCCTCCAAGAGCGACCATCAACAGCAGAAACATTTCTGAAGGCCGAATCATCGTGAATGTATCCGAACTAGTCAGCCTCAACGTTATGAGACGTTATGAGTCGCTTTTGTACCAGCCTGGCTTTAATAATAAAAGTACAAGTAATAAAAGAACGAATCACCTCTGAATAACCTTCCAAATGGTAAAATTTTAGTTGTATTGAATTTCAGTTCACGCGTTACACATTTCGATAATGCGATTTGCAATACTACTCTATTGCTTTTTTAATACCGCCCAATGCCAGATATACGATATGAAGCTATGATCGTTAGTATCATCAAATATTATTAACCAGACACACAAAATCTGACACCTATTTCGTCATATCATTACGGAAAGTTCATTGAAATTAAATTGGAGATGTTGTACTACTGGATTAGAATGAATCTATCCAATCCTATCAGTGAACTGAAGAATGAGGTATCTCATTGTAATAAATTTCCATTAGTGAAACATGACAGGCAATTACAGTTGTATTAAAATATGCGGTGGATTCAAGAATTCTATCATTATTTATTGTTATGCATGAATCGCAAAGCGTACTTAGTTTTCAAAGAGCTAAAAAAAAAATGCCTCGAAAGAAATGTTCTTGTAAATTTCATCAAACTCGGGCCAAAGGTTGATAAAAATTGAGTACCTACCTCACTCAGGTATCGCGTTTGAGCATGCGCGTTGCTCATACCAATGATCCGCTTTTTCTGTTATAGTGGATGGTGGAAACAAAACTGACCCAGGCAACTATCGTCGTATATGCATCCTTTATCTCTTTATCATACATATTGGAGAAATATGTGAAAGATTGTACGATTGTACTAATATTTATAAATGACGCACTCGCTTGATCAATTTTCGGAACTCGAATGAATTTTATTATTTATCAAAGGTAACTAAGTTGGGAACGAAAACATGTGGCGCGGAAATATCATCTCCTAAGCGCCTACATTCACTCCCCCCTTAGCGTTTTCTCCGGGTACCGAGCTGGAAATCTAACCCGTCTCCCAGTGCGTGTTCGTGTCTCTTGGTTCTTGTTACTGTTGCATTCTTTTGTTGTTGTTCTGTTTGTGTTCTCTCTTGATTTTGTCCTCTTTCTTGAATTTTTCTTCTTTCTTGAATCTGTCTTCTTTCTTGAATTTGTCTGCTGTCATTGTGTCTTAGTATATAATATACGCTGGCTTCTGTCTGTCCAATTTCGGTTGATTTTTCGGTCCTGTTGGTTACTTTTTTAAATTATTTTATTGTTTTTATTGCTCAACCTCAGAGTGTCTATGATACGAGACCTCACTACTCGAGCGTTTTTCGTCTTATCTTTCGGATACTTGGTCCCAGACACTAAGGGGCAAACTATTGGTAGGTTTCTTTCTTGGGACTCTTCGCTTTCTTTGAAAAGTGTGATTAGGCGGTTTTTTGCTTGCGTGTATTTGTCGGTGTGTGTAGAAGTGGCAAGATCGTATATGTTTTCCACGTAAATTTTGTCTATTTGCGCCAGAAGATAGTCAAATTTGGTCTGTTCGGCAGTGATGCGTTTCAATTTAAATTGGGCCTCGACTTGGTGGAACCATATATCAGGTTTTTCAGGCCAGAATGCCGGCAATTTTACGCTTACGTCCGCTACGTGAGCTGCGTCTCCTGTTCCTTCCATCTTCTATCACTGTACGATTTTTCCGTTTCTTTTGAATCACGTCAGGGTCACCAATTGTACGATTGTACTAATATTTTTAAATGACGCACTCGCTTGATCAATTTTCGGAACTCGAATGAATTTTATTATTTATCAAAGGTAACTAAGTTGGGAACGAAAACATGTGGCGCGGAAATATCATCTCCTAAGCGCCTACAAGATCACTTAATGGTTGAACCTTAGGTTGTTTACATATATGAGTTATCGTATCCTTTCCCCTTATTTCCACGAAGTGATGGGTTTGACTGGGGGGCAGTCGTTCATGTGTGTTCTTACCGTTGTTTCTCACGTCTAGTGTGCCGCCTCCGCATAAAGTCTTTTCTGTGAATTTAATAATTTCGGGGTGTATAATGTAGGGTCTTACCTATCAACGTTCCTTCCCCTCCCACCCTCTACCTCACCTTCCGAAAAATAGGTAAATATAGTATTAAACCCCGTGCGAGTGCTCCGTTTGAATATCTGGTAAGCGTGTCATAATCCATGATTTGCAGGTGCCTATTTTATGCTCATATCCCGCAGGTCCTTCGAGGGAAATTGTATTAGAGTAATTTTCATGCATACGTGCAACCACCATTGTACGATCCACGCGAGCCAAATAATTACTGAACCAGTCTTGTGCGCGTTATAGTTCAAAATTTAGGTACATTGTGGAGAGATACCTACCAGTTTCAATTCCTGTTGAATCACGGCTCGGTATTAAGATAACAAGTGAGAAAGATTTAGCGGCCGCTTCGTGGAGAGTTGGGAGAAGGGGCTGTCGAAGTCCTCTTTGTTCTCATTACGTACTTACCTATAATATCCAACAAGTTGTTTTTTTTTCGGGTTTCCCTGTCTAGGCACATTATGTCCTTGAAAACACAATCCCACAATCCCACATCCCACAACACCTATGAGGATTGCATTTAATGCATCAGCTTCCGCATCAACAGGTCACTCCTTGAACCAAATTCTCTGTACTGGACCGAAACTTCAGTCTGATCTTCAAACCATTTTATTGAACTTCGGATTGTTTTCATATGTTTTAACCACTGACGTCCGCCGTATGTATCTGCAAATTCTTGTGTCACCCTGATCGCCGCTATCAACGCTTCATATTTATGGAGGTATCACCCAGATGAACGTTTGAAGGTGTTTGAGCTGAACGTTGTCATGGTTGAGGTGGCTATTTCTCCTCATCAAGCCCAGCGAGTCTTCCAGCTGCTGGTAGAGGAGGAGAATGATGCGTATACTCTCGCTGCCAAGATGTTCGTCGTGATGGATATATTGATGATTTTTCGTGTTCCTTGGAAAGTGAAGACACGCTTGTGTCTGCTTATCACCAATTGAATTCCTTGTTGCCATCAGGTGGATTCCAACTTTCAAAATGGCGTACAAACTCCGAAACGCTGCTACTGGAAATTCCTAAAGAAAGCATGCTGCCTCAGTCATCGGATTTTCATGAGGAACCATCTACAAAAATTCTTGGTACGCAATGGCTCCCTCATCCTGATACTCTTAACTTATGAGAAAAGACTGCGAAGTGTCCTACAAGTGTACTCCAAGCGCTGTTTGCTGGCTTCTGTCGCTTGGATTCCGTCGCCCTTGGGCTGATAGCTCCTGTCATCACTATGGCTAAACTCATAATAAGAGGCATGTGGAAATGTCGTCATGGCTGGGATGATGTTCTTCCTCGCGAACTGCAGGATCAGTGGACCTCCTTCGAGGAGCAGCTTCCTCTGCTCGGGGACTTATCACATTGGAATATCTGTCTGGAATTTCAAGTTTGAAAGGATTTTCAGATAGCTCAGAGAAGGCTTACAGAGGTTGAGTTTATGTACGTACAATCATTGGTGGGAAAATCACTTGCCATCTGCTGTGTGCTGTGTTTCCCCCACAAATAAACTGGTCACCATTCCACGGCTTGAGCTTTGTAGAGCTCTATCATTGGCAATGTTGATGAATTTCATAATGAAAACCTATCAAACCCGGTAAAATTTCAACTCCGTTCATTCCTTCACTCAACTGTGGTTCTGCATTGGAATCGCTCTTAGCCTTCCAGATGGAAAACCTTTGAGGCAAATCGCATTTCCCAGATCCGCGATAAACTCCCAGCCCCATGCTGGAAACATGTCCCTGGAAGTCAAAATCCTGTTGATATTTTGTCCAGAGGTGCTCTGCCATCTACTCTGCTAAATGATCCTCTTTGGATTCGTGGAACACCATGTTTGCGTTTGAGTGACAGTCTCAATCCGAGCCTCATGATGATGATTCGATATGTGGAGATGAGACCTCTCCTACGTTGCCACTGCGTTATCCAAAATGATACTCGAACCCTTGCTTTAACGAGTTTCCTTCCCGAGGAAACTTCTTTGTACCACAGTGTACGTCTTTCATGTTGGTCGACGTCGCAATTTGAGGAAACCATTTATTCTTCGTGACGAGCTGATTGAGGCTGAGCACTTTTGGCTAAAGTACGTCCAGTCCCAGTTTTATCCCGAAGTGTTTCATGCCTTGGACCAGGGAAAGCCTCTCCCAGCCAAGTTGCAGTCTCTTGATGTATGTTCGGGATGGGCTGTTGAGGGTGGGGGGTAGGTTGCAGCATGCAGTTGTATCATGTGAACCTGCTTCCTCCGCCTGGACGGTTTTTTTGATCTCCTTACAGATCAAAAACATCAGGATTTTCTGCACACCGGCCCCCACTTGCTGCTTGCCATGATAAACCTACGCTTCTTGATCCCATGGGGTGCCAGATTTTAGGTTCGAAGTAGGTTATAGAGCATTCGAGAAAGTTGGCATCGATTATGCAGGACCATTCATGATTACTCCTCGGCTTCGACGGGGTCAGACAACTGTCAAGTCTTATTTTTGCTTATTTGTCTGCCTAGCGGTTAAGGCAGTACATATTGAGCTGGTCACAGGTATGTCCATAGACCAATTTTCTAGCTGCCTCCAAACGCTTTCTGGTACGAAGAGAACCTTGTACATTTATCTTGTCTGATTTTGGCTCCAATTTTCTTGGAGCGAAGCGGAAGTTGTCCGAATTGGAAGAATTTCTCATGTCTGAACAGTACAAGGCTGCTTTTGGAAACGAATGTGCCATTCTACACATTGAGTGGAAGAATAACCTCCCAAATTCCCCCTCCTTTGGAAGATTCGGGGAATAAAATGTTAGATGCTTTAAAACCCACATGAAGAAGATCATTGGGAACCAAATTCTTAGGTATGAAGAGCTAAACACCGTTCTAATTCAGATAGAAGCTCTACTCAATAGTAGAAGCTCTACTTCTGTGTGCTAAGCTCGGCCTTCTGGTCCAGATGCACTTACGCCTGCGCATTTTCTCACTTTGGGCTCAACACTTGACTCCTTGCCTACCATGGATGTTACGGATCAGCCCCTTAACCGCCTTACCCGCTACCAACTCGTCGACTGTAATGTACAAAGTTATTGGAAGCGATGGAGAACAGAATACTTCCACACCTTACAACAGAGGAGCAAGTGGAGCCCAAACCAGTCGAACCGGGAATGGCTGTGCTGTTGAAGACTGACACGTTCTTTCATATCTAATCCTGTTCTTGTTGTTTTTATATACCTAACCTCAAAAAAAGTCCCTAACTCAAAAAAAAAAAGTTGTATTCATTGTTTAGTTAACTGTTCCTGTATTGTACAGAAACCACGGTTTCAGGATTGGGGGTATGGTTGAACCTTAGGCTGTTTACATGAGTTATCGTATAGGCGTGTTCCCCTCTCTCCACGAAGGGATGGGTTTGACTGGGGAGCAGTCGTTCATGTGTGTTCTTACCGTTGTTTCTCACGTCTGGTGTGCCGCCTCCGCATAGTCTTTTTTGTGAATTTAATAATTTGGGGAGTATAAGGTAGGGTCTTACCTATCAACGTTCCTTCCCCTCCCACCCTCTACCTCACCTTCCTAAAAATAGGTAAATATAGTATTAAACCCCGTGCGAGTCTGGTATATATGTCTGGAGTATATCTGGTAAGCCTATCATACTCCATGATTTGCAGGTGCCTATTTTATGCTCATATCCCGCAGGTCCTTCGAGGAAAATTGTATTAGAGTAATTTTCATGTATATGTCTAACCACCACTTACGTAGGTTTTTAGAAAGCAACAAAATCCTCAATTCTAGACAATTTGGCTTTAAACAGCATAATGAGGCAAAAGAAGCACTGTATATGTCGACCAGCGGTCTATACAATACCCACGAAAAAAATAAAGAAGCTCCAACCTTCCTAGACATAGCTAGGCGTTTGACGCCATTCATAGAGAGAAACTCCAACAAGATGAAGGCGTTCGGCATTAAATGGGGGAGCTTGAACTGGTTCGAGAGCTACTTTTCAAACCGCAAGCAAATAGTTTCAATAGGGAACAGTCGTAGGGATGAAATGAAGAATGATTTCGGTGTAACTCAAGGAAGTACACTAGGCCCATTATTTTTCTTAATTTACATAAATGGCATTGTCGAACTGGAAATGCCCAAAACAAAGCTGTATTTATTTGCTAATGACACAGCTCTCCTTGCAGAAGCTCGTAGTATAAGATAAGGCTAACCGAGGCAACTCGTTCAATGGAACAGATAAATGGATGGTTCATTGACAACTATTTAACTCTAACGCTGGAAAAACTAAGATGGTATTGTTTGCTAGTAATAAGTCTGAAGTTTTCGAAAAAACTTGCAGTCGAAATAATACAGGATATTAGCAACCCTGGGAGAGACTCTTGTGATAAAACGGATACAGTTGACTTATGTAAATAGCTGATTTATAATTGAGGAGGACCAGACATGGCGTCCGCACAGAGTTGACGATTAGTGAACATTTTTGCAAGGTCAAAAACCTGACGTCGGGTATTGACGTGGCCTACCATGCTTTTCAGAAATGATTATTGCTTCAAGAACTGTCTGTTGATGTGTGCGTTAAAGGTACCAACCCCATACAACAACACCATATCGAATAATTGGCTGACACTTGCTGTAGTAAACTAATTTCAGTTTACTTTTCGGCAAAAATTTTCGTATATGGTAAAAAATGTAGGTGAACTTCATAATTTTGTTACAGCGATAATCTACGTGAGGATTCTACTCCGAACATCCATATATACGACGAGCGATTCAAGAAACCCGCACTACCAGACTCGTTTTGTCATTGAACGAAACATAGTCCCTCCTAGGCATCGGCTAGTCGTGATGACGTAAAACATACACCCGTACATACTTTATATAATACATAGAAATACAAACGGAAACATGAAAGCTCCCAAAAACTATACTAGATCTAAATACCAAACTTAAATTTTGTCTTGGTTAGTGCGAGGAGGCATGGACAATACGGCCACTTTTATTAAATAGTGTGTAACTAAGTTGAGTGAATAAATTCTCTATTTTATTTTATTTTAAATTATATTATATGTATAGTACCATACCATGTATCACCATGTATGTATGTATAATATGTATACAAGATACTCCATGTATGGTACCATAGTATATGTATTGCACCATTGTACCATTTGTATTGTACCAGTAGCCCAATTTCGGAAAATTTGTCAGTAGCCTATAATGGATAACGACTCAAGTTTAGACGACACGGACATAGCCCAATGTCGGGCTCCATACGATAAGATTTGTCTCAAACACTTCTTGATTTCAACTGAAACTTGTAGCATGTATCACAGAAAACCGAATAAACATTCTACTCTATTCCATTGTATAATTCGTAGGGAACCGTCTAGAAGCTACACCCCAACTACCCACCGAATTTTAACAAATTCGGGCAATTTATTAGCGAGTAAATCTGTAACTCGGATTCGCGTTTACGCCTGCACAGTGACCGTACTATCGATCTGATCGTTCTGTAATTCTAGAAGCTACAACCCAACTACCCACCGAACATGAGCGAAATTCGGCCATTTATTCGCAAAATTTTTCGAGACATTTTTGCACCTGAATTCGCGTTTGCGCATGCGCAGTGTAATTTCCGAAGATTTGATTGTTCTGTAATTCTTAGTGGACCATCTGGGGTCTAGCATGCGAATTCCATTTTCGGATTCTACGTACCTCAAAACGCAAACCAATGTTTTTAAAGCGAATTTTCAAAGGAAATGAACTATTTGGCTCGTTAGAAAATTTCAGAGATGCTCCCTGTGAACCGGAAATCCCTCCCAAATCCATTTCATGCACTGGAGATCTAAATGATAGATTTTCACTTTTTCGCGCGCGAGCTTGTGTGTGTGTGTCATTCCGCACGATAAGTCCCTTCATTTCGATGGTAAAAATTTTTTCTTGGTGGAAAATCCCTTCTCCAAGAATCAGTTCGTTAACCCAGCCCGGTAGCACTGTGCGCAGTGGTCCAGTTTTACAAATGTTTGGTCCACGAAATCAAAACCAAAAGCATTTTAGCAACGTAGGCATATGGGCTATTGTAAATCATGCTTTTTAGGGGCACTGAATCGATCGCTACTAGTCACAGTCCAGTTAGACGCATCCAGCCTACCAAATTTACAAAATTATAGCCCAAAATCCAAAAAATGGCATATTTTTTATGTAGGCATGTGAAGTGTTGCTTACCATGTTTTTTTGGTCGCTGAATCGATTGCGAGTAGTTTCAGCGCACGTTCAGACTGCGTTAAAATCACAATTTTTTGGTTCAAACATCCAAAAATGATTTTGGACATAATTTGTACGCACGACGTGCCACTCTGCCGGTCAGGTCGCAATGAGTGCTCTGGCAGATGGCAATTAGTTTAAATTCTCAATTTCCTAAACTGTTTCTTTGAAAATTCGCTTCTTAAGTCATGCTGAATGACTGAAACTTGGAAACCATTTCGAACTAGCCTTTTGGAGACCAGGGGTGCTGCCAAGACTATGGAAAGTACGCAGAAAAATATCAAAACCAACTTCTTTATTGGCGAAAACGAGGAGCTCTACAAACAACCGTATTTGGTTTTTGTGTGTATCGGGTTGTTATCTTCATCGTAGTAAATAGTCATATAAACCTTACAGATGTTCCTTGGGCCGGTGGAAAGGTAAGCAACTACCCAACTTTCTTTTGTACCACTCCTCTGAAAATTCAACGATTTCATATTGTTATGCTGATTATTAATGCAGTAACATGAAAATATGTACCATCATTCGTACACTCGAAGGAGTACACTCAGCATGCATTTGAATTTGTCATTAAACGCTTTTCACGGAGAATTGCAAAATGTGCTGGAAAGCTTAGGTACCTTTTTGAAGCCGTTTAATATTTTCTTAACACTTGGTAGGTTTTCATCCTCGGCAATTTTGGAGGCGATCCATCGTTTGTCCTTCAACGATAACTGAAAAGGAAATCACAACGAGATCATTATTACTCTTGTTAACAAAAGTTCCAATCATGCAGGATGACCATATGAGTGAATATTCAGAATCACGTTCAGACTGCATCGAGTGATCAGAACCACAGTTTTTTGGTTCAAAACATCGGAAAATAATTTGTTTGCATTATTGTTCTGCACGACCTGCCACTTCGGCCTCAACAAGTGCCTACTAGTTCTGGTAGACGACCATTAAAAATTAATTCCTAATTTCCCAAACTATTTCCTTAAAAATTCACTCCTTAAGCCATGCTGCATGACTGGAATTTCTTCTTTGGAGGGGGGAGATCACATCTTTTTGCACTGATGGTATTATGGTTATTTCTGATAGGTAGTTACCTAACATTAACAATTCAATGAAATTCGATTAAAAGCGAAATTTTTTCCTGGTAAAAGCTGTTTCCCACTAAACATGTTCATTATTTTAGCGAATTTTCAAAGAAAATGAAGCTATTGCAATGGCTTCGAAATTTAAATAATATAAATTTTTGGAAATTTTCTTCATAGAAATCCGTTTCAGACCATTCTAAAACGATTCCTGAAATTTAACACTTTTTTATATGTATATATATATATATATATATATATATATTTATTTATATATGTGTCACTCCAGACGATAACTCTCGATAGAATTGAGATAAACAGCTCAAATTTGCACAAAAAATCTATCTTGGCAATCGAAAGGCTAAGTTCGAAGATGGGCGAAATTGGCCTACTCTAAGGAGGGTTTTGGCGCATTTAAAGTGCGCAAAAATTACCCAAAAATCCCCAAAATGTTATTTTCCAACAAGTGACCCCTCATTTTAAAGGTTTTTGCACGCTGAACACGATGGTGGAATCGGATTTTAGATATCTTGATCCGTTCTCAAATTAGAGCATTTAAAGTGCGCAAAAATTACCTAAAAATCCCCAAAATGTTATTTTCTAACAAGTGACCCCTCATTTTAAAGGTTTTTGCACGCTGAACACGATGGTGGAATCGGATTTTAGATATCTTGATCCGTTCTCAAATTAGAGCATTTAAAGTGCGCAAAAATTACCCAAAAATCCCCAAAATGTTATTTTCCAACAAGTGACCCCTCATTTTAAAGGTTTTTGCACGCTGAACACGATGGTGGAATCGGATTTTAGATATCTTGATCCGTTCTCAAATTAGAGCATTTAAAGTGCGCAAAAATTACCCAAAAATCCCCAAAATGTTATTTTCTAACAAGTGACCCCTCATTTTAAAGGTTTTTGCACGCTGAACACGATAGTGAAATCGGATTTTAGATATCTAAATCCGTTCTTAAATTAGAGCATTTAAAGTGCGCAAAAATTACCCAAAACTAGGATAATCTTTAAACTCTTACCCCCACCCCCTTAGAGTGGTCAGATTGAAAAATGTGAGAAGTATTAATTGAAGACGAGAGTTCGAAGCAAAAAAGGGGGAGGCAAACGATTAGTACAACTCCTTGAATTTACCCACAGCGATCAAATAAATAAGCACTTAGTACAATTACGTAATAAACAAACGGTAGAATCAGGATGGACAAAACGTACAAATTAAAATAAATACGAAGAGAATATACATAGAAAACCAAATTTTAGACCGAAGTTTTCCTTTATTCAAAACCATAGCCATTAATTCGAATATTTCTTTGAAAATTCGCTCATTAAGTCATGCTGCATGACTGATTTTTTCCATGACGAATGGTTGGCGGGGGGAAGTGGGGTTCTCGTGTAAACAGTGTCCTTGGTCGCTTCGAGTTCCTGTTTATTATTTTCAATAATGAAACATCGAAATCGAGCATGAGGGAAAAAATAAATTTGTAGCCCCCCCCCCCCCCCACCTCAAAATTTGATGGTATGTAGAATCCGACATACCTACAGAAGATTTGGCTGCCCATTTGATGTTTCTTTCATGTGCAATAATGGAAATAGCTATTATTGATGGTTCCACCAATTTTGGACCCCCAAACTCGAATTAAGCGTCTGTTTTTGACTATTTATCTTTGATCATTGACAGTGTCATTTATGTGTTTTGATTCACCCGTTCATACTACTTCTAGTGTTACTATACAAAAATGTATGGTGATTTCTGACAATTTCCAGGATTTTGACTCATAAAAAAAGGAATTTCGGGACTGACGCTTTGCTAGAACCTCAATTTTCCACTTTTTAGTCAAAATCGACTTCATATTCGGTCTCCTCGCCCAAAAAAACATGGAAAACTATGCGTCAAGGCTCATGTTGTTAAAAAACCAAAACTTCCTATTTTCACACCCATTTTGGTTTATCATTTTCAATAATGAACCATTGGAATCCAGCATGAAAATTTGATGGTTTCCGTTTCAAGGTATGCAGAATGCGTAAATGGAATATAAAAATTGATGTCCGTCCGCTTTTTTAATTTTTTATTTATTTTTAAATCAGCCGGAACATTGTACCAGCCGTTTGTTGTTTGCAAAGAAAAGTTTCGTCATCATGATCGTAAATGAAACGGTATAAGTCAATCCGGCCCAGATATCATTCCTAAGGAACACCTGACCTGATTATAATCACGGGTGGCTGTATGAAGTCGAGTTGGTTGTTCTGTTATTTCATTTGGCGAACGATGGCTCTTTTGGATTTTGTTGATGTAGATACCTACTTTTGTAACTTGAACAAACGTTATGCTTCATGAATAACAAAAAATAAATAATGATTGAATAGTACTCGATTTAGTAGGTCTTTCTTGGGGATAAGTACTGACCCCAGAAAATAGTAATCCACGCAGAAGGGGCATATATACAGGTAAATAATAAACCGTTGTGTAATAATTTGGGGCGTTCTCACCCATAACACCCTTCGATATATTCCGATTGGGCTGCAAAGTTTCGGGATACAACCAGGGCCCAAATAGAGCCTGTGTGCGAAAGAAAAATTTTGTAGACCGCAACTAAAGGTACCTATGGAGGATACAGCGTACGACGGACGAACATTGCGTTTTCGTTTATTATTCTGTGAATAATACACCTATGTAATCGCTCAGCAAAAATTTTTTTTATACTCCCTCAACATTTTTCTTTCACGTTTCAAGGTACGTAGATTCCACAAATTAAATTACACACAACAAAATGGACAATTAAATGGCACTATCAATAATCAAAGATAATTTGTCCAAAAAAAAAATGAGCTTCTATCGTGTTTTTGAGGGCCAAAAGTGGTGAAGAACCATCAACGATAGCTATTTCAATAATTGCACATGTAAGAAACAATAAATGAACAGCCAACATTTCTGTAGGTATGTCCAATAGAATAATGGTCCCATGTGACAAGGACGTTTGCAGCGTTGTTAGAATCTACGCACCTTGAAACGTAAAAAGAAAATTTATGAGGGGGTATTCCGAACACTTTTTTGCTGTGCGAATACACGAGTGTATTTATTCACGGAAGTATACCTAATTCAGAATAATAAACCAACAATTTCTGTCCGCCGCTCGCCCGGTGTAAAAGTAGGGTTTGTTGGTGTTTTAGTTGCATGACCTTGTGACTATTGTTTTCCATGTTTTTTAGGGCGAGAAGGCCGCATATGAAGTTGATTTTGACAAACGAGTGAAGAATTGAGGTTGTAACGAAGGTTCAGCTCCCAAAATTCATTTTTTACGAGTCAAAAACTGAGGACTGTCTGAAATCATCATAAAGGTAGAAGTAAGTAGTATCACCAGGTGAACCAAGACAATTAAATGGGACTATCAATGATCCTAACAATCATGGTGAAAAAAAACGTGTTTAATGGGGCCTAATTCTTGTTTATGGGGGGCCAAAATTGGTGGAAACCATCAAAAATAGCTATTTCAATTATTGCGCATGAACGGAACGATAAATGAACAGCCAACATTTCTGTAGATAAGTCTCATAGAATAACAAACCCATGTGACAAGGAGTTTGTGCAGCCTTTTTATGAAACTGTAATTCCCTGGCCGACTACAGTACTCCATTTTGCGCTTTCCTGGGGGAGAGCAGCCCGTGAGGAGTTGCTGGTCTCCCATCGGGCGCCTCCCCAGGTGGCGGATAGGGGAATGCTCACCAGATATGGTGGTTACCGGGGAAATAAAATACCCGGGGCGGACCAAAACCAGCGGGGAGGGGGGATCTCCAAGCCATGGTGAAGGCAATTCCCCTAGGGCAGGTGTAGCCTAATAAAAAACTCCTGGTCCTCCAAGTTGGGGGTTTTGCATAGGGCCAACAACCCTATCATGCAAAAAATACACCGTTCAGAACGCTCAAATAGAAGAAACCGGACTGTCTAACTGGCGAAGACCTGGCGTGGATAATGGAAACTCCTCCCGGAAGAAAAGGCTGGATGTTATGCTTGGATCATGGAATGTGCTGTCACTGTATAGGCCTTGCGGCTTCTTACCGAACAGCTAAGAAATTATAGAATGGATATAGTTGCCCTTCAAGAAATCCGATGGACTGGGTGTGGATCACTTGATTCGGCGGGTTGGACTATATTCTATAGTGGCCAGGAGAGAGTGCATGCTCTTGGAACTGGCTTTGCTGTAAGCGCCAGGTGCGCCCATCTCGTCACTGATTTCCGTGCCATATCTCCAAGGATCAGCTACCTGAGAATAAGGGGTAAGTTCTACAACTTTAGTATCATCAGCGTACATGCTCCCACAGAAGTCTCTGAGGATGGGCAGAAGGAAGAATTTTATGATCAACTGGACAGAGCGATCGATGGATGTCCTAATCATGATGCTAAAATCATCATAGGCGACCTCAACGCACAGGTCGGGCTGGAGGATACCTTAGGGGGAGTGAATGGTGGACATAGCCTGCACCAGGTCTCCAATGATAATGGTCAGAGGCTCGCTCAGCTCGCCATGTCTAAGAACATGGTTATAAGCTCCACCTTCTTCCCCCACAAAAATATACACAAAAGAACTTGGAAGTCTCCCGATGGGGTCACATTCAATCAAATAGACCACGTTCTTATTGACAGCCGCCACAAATCTGCTATAATGGATGTTAGGTCACTTAGGGGGGCCAATGTGGACTCAGACCACTATTTGATCGTGGCAAGACTGCGTGCAAGAATCTCCAATGCCCGTCGACTGCAGGGAGCCCGGCCTCAGCGATACAATGTAGACAAGCCCAGAGAGTCAAGTGTCGCACTGGAATATGTTCGAAAAGTTGAAGAAAAGCTGAGAACTAATGCAGAAGCAGCCGCAGATATCCACGACTCCTGGGGACTGATCAAGGAGGCAATCACTGCCTCAGCGGACGCCGTCCTCGGAAAAGCTGCTGATCCTAGGAAAGATGGGTGGTTTGACTCTAGTTGTGAGGAACTGACAAGGAAGAAGAATGAGGCTTACCAGGCTACCCTAAGTGGCACTGCAACAAGAAGAAAAACTGAGGAATACCGAACCCGTCGTAGAGCTGAGAAAAAGCTGCATAGAAAGAAGAAGAGGTCATGGAAAAGATCAGAGATTGAAAAGTGTGAACAGCTTAGGCAACCTAACGATATAAGGAAGTTCTACAAGAGTGTAAATGGGGTGAGACGAGAATTCCAGCCAAGAGTAAGCATGTGTAGGAGTCGCGATGGGGATATTGTTGCGGGTGATGAGGCGGTGATGGCTAAATGGGCTGAGCACTTCAGCGACCTCCTGAATGACAATGAAAGACCTCACCAACACCAGCAACAACCAATTCATGATAATTCCCCTCCGACCCTCAGCGAAGTCGAGAGTGCCTTGAATAAACTCAAGAATAATAAAGCCCCGGGCATTGATCAGATTCCGGCTGAGCTCTTGAAGTGTGGTGGCAGCTATCTCACTGAAATTATTCATGAGTTAATACTAAAAATTTGGAAAGACGAAGAGCTCCCCCCTTGAGTGGACCGAGAGTGTTATTTGCCCCATACACAAAAAGGGCGATAGAATGGACTGCAACAACTTCAGGGGTATTTCTTTGCTTACTGTCGCTTATAAGGTGCTGTCCAACGTTGTATATAATCGCCTTCTCCCCTTAGTCGAACCTAAAATCGGGAATTACCAGTGTGGATTCAGGCAAAATAAATCCACGACTGATCAAATATTTACACTGAGGATGATCCTGGAAAAGACCCGAGAGTTCAACGTTGCCGCCTACCACCTCTTTGTGGACTTCAGGGCTGCGTATGATAGCATACATCGAGACAAGCTGTACGATGCCATGAGCAAGATTGACATCCCTGAAAAGTTGATAAGGATGGTCGGGCTCACAATGAGGGATGTCAACTGCCGAGCAAAAGTGCAAGCTGGCCTGTCTGATACCTTCCAATCGACCAAAGGACTCAGGCAGGGGGATGCGCTGGCATGCATCCTGTTCAACATAGCTCTTGATCGGGCAATCAAGGACGCTGGTCTGGATCGCCGAGGCACCATCTTCAACCGTAGCGTCCAAATACTGGCATATGCAGACGACATTGATGTGATTGGCAGGAGTGAGCGGGATGTGAGGGAGGCTTTCTTGGCATTAGACCGGGAAGCACGAAAAATGGGACTCGTGGTGAATGAGCAAAAAACGAAATACATGATTGCAATGCGTAATCCACCACCAGTCCAACACATTGACATGGGTGAGTACAGATTCCAGGGTGTTGAATCCTTTCAATACCTTGGGTCTGTTGTCACAGCTGCTAATGATATGTCCCGATAAATCGCAGCTAGACTTGTGGCTGCCAACAGAAGCTACTTTGGATTGGTGGGGCACTTCAAGTCCCGGAACGTGTCAAGGAATACCAAGCTCCTCCTGTACAAGACCCTCGTCCGCCCGATCCTCACCTACGGCTCGGAAACATGGACCCTGACTGCGGCAAATCTAAACGCACTTGAGGTCTTTGAGAGAAAGATCCCGAGAAGGATATTTGGACCAGTCAGGGAAGGCGCACAGTGGCGAACCCGGTATAATAATGAAGTTTACTCTCTGTATAATGACCAGCGCATTACCGGGTTCATCAAATGTGGGAGGCTGCGCTGGGCCGGCACGTAGCACGCATGGCTGACACAGAGATACCAAGCAGCATCCTATGAGGGAGTCCTGGGGGAAGGCGGCCTAGAGGTAGACCTGGTCTCCGCTGGCTGGATGGAGTGGAAGAGGATTGTCGGGCGATGGGCGTGAGAGGTTGGAGGGTTGTTGCCAAGGATCGGACGGAATGGCGACGGCTACTGGAGCAGGTCAAGGCCCGACACGGGCTGTAGTACCATGGGGTTGGTTGGTTGGTTGGGGGAGAGCAGGAGGGTAAGTATTGACCACGGAAATTAGTGATCTATGCAGCAGGTGCATCTATACAGGTGAATAATAAACCATTGTGTGATCATTTGCAGTATTCTTTCCCAATTCTTATGTAAACTCAAGTAAATGAAAACTTCGACTTATTAGATAACAATGTAAAGAGATCAATATCATGATACCTGTCCTTCATCATTATAATCACTAGGTACAGTATTATCGCCAATGATGCGTGGCGTTTTGGTCGTCTTAAATTTTCCAGTAATCTGAAAATAATAATTTTCAAGAAATATAACCAATCGCAGCTCAAAACAGCTAATTATCTAACATAACGGATCAATATGTTAGGGTCATATAATTTTTGTCACCTTAAGAATATCTTGTTGATCTTCATCTATATCCAACGGATTTTCCTGGGAGGCTCGTGAGTCCTGCAAGAATAACAAGAAG
>CATPAC010000185.1:0-108872 GCA_954871275.1 Leptopterna dolabrata
TACCTGTCGGTTACACATTGGGTACCAACAAATAACCATATGTAGTAATTTATTATCTCGTGCAATATATGTATGTATGCACTCAAAATCATATTTAACTGGGAAGGGTCAGCTCACGGCCAGTCTCGTCAACTGTGGTGGTGGCCTGGACTTGACACAAAACACAAATTACGAACACATATCGTTATGAATTATTTATTGTTATAGAATACTACAAAATAATATTATAACCGCATAAACCTGGGTTTGGGTACAGTATGCAAAGGATTGATATAATATAATATACATTAGTCATGAGATAAATGAGGAAGAAACAAGCAGAAGTTGCGAATAAGAAGGCGTTGTTGTTAATCCCCATGTTGCTGTTAAAATGTAGACGAAGAGGTGGACGTTGAAGGTTGAGGCGGCGGTTGCAGCCCTTGTTGCTGTTGCAGTTGTTGTATATTGTTATTGCAATAAGCCAACAGAAGAGCTTGAGGAGGCGGAAAAGGTAATTCAGATATGTTGGGAAATGGAACTAAATGTCGAGTAACGTTCGTCGTCGTTACTTGTAAGCGGTAAACCGACAGCACATCATTTATATACTGCAATAACAAGTTTATGTATCCTCTGGAACCATTGGCCGATACAGGTTGACTGGGAGGTTTTAAGTATAGGTAATCGATTGACGTAGTATCAAAATATTGTTGTTGTTGCTGAGGCGGTTGATTTGAAACAGCAGCCGTTGTAATTGGAAAACTGGAAAGGTTACCGTATTTACTTTGGCATTGTTGTTGGTACTGTAGTTGTTGCAGTACTTGCTGTTGACATTCCCGTAATTGCTGTACTTGTAGCTGTAACTGTTGTATCTGTGACTGTTCTTGCAAATGCAATAATTCCTGGGAATGGGAGTAAAGATTGTCGTTTGTGGTTTTAGTTCGTTTTTTGTAAGTTCTCTTTGATGGGACTGGAGGTGTAGGAGGAGAAGGAGTAGGGTGATGGGGCTGAAGGAAAGTCGGTAGCTGCGTCGATTCAGTCATATCAGAAGCAGTATTAGCAGCAGACATGGCTCGGGATTTTCCTTTGGCTTTAGATAGTGCTGTTCTAAGAAGTGACGGTGGAATGGGTTGAGGTATGTTGCGATGATATAGAATGTTTGGTTTGCTGTCGTTGCTTTCTTCCGTCTGCAAGTTATTAGCAGCCATTATTGATGACGTTGAGCTGTTTTCACTGCCATTGTTCAAAAAGTTAACCAGATTCGAAAGATCTAATCCTGTTGAAAATGACCATATCTCGCCTTCACGAAGCAACATATATAATGCGTGCTGCAGGTCCTCGCTGTCGACAACCACCTTCCCGTTCATACCATACACGAGTTTATACATATTCGTTTCGCCTGCTCCAAATATTTGACGCACTGCTTTCACTTTAAGCTCGTTTACGGAATTAGCTTGCACTTGAACAATCTTCGTTCTCCGCCCATCAGTCACGTTGTATATATCCATAATAAGAAAAAATCCCTGCGGTTGTTGCTGTGGTAGGAATAAGGGCACGATAGAGAGAGAGAGAGTGAGAGAGAGGGGAACGTGTCGTCCTGTAGATGAGACCTCAAACACTGTTACTGAAACTGGAGATCTTTAATATGTCTATTAAATACTCAGAGGAAGACACCCCCACTTCTGAACCTCTCCAAAGGTCAAGCAGAGTCTAAATGTTTCTGTTTTTTTTTCTCTCTCTTCAACATCCCTCACCTTTGTCCTTCTGCTGACTACTCTTTCGTGTCACTTTACATGTGCCTGTAAAGTATGTGTGTATGCGCCAAGAAACTAAGATAGACTCCTCTCTAATCACTGCAGGTGTTCCTGAGAGTATTGACCTAGATTGTGTTGGTAAATAAGGAGCAGTGCTAAAGGAAGCAAACTGAGATCGAGATATTCAACCGTTATAACAACATTCTTTTAGCAAGCAGAGTCAGATCAGCGAATGATGTCAGAACAAGAACCACCTCAGCCACCCCAACTACCATCGCGAAATCTAATGGGGCATAATACATTAGACATATTGTTTAATATTTATAAACAATTTAATCTAGGCAAGTTATTCGAATTGATGACAGAAACGGTAAAATTTATGTACGCCTTCAAAGGAGAACCGATTCAAAACTGTCAGCAGTCTCTCATTAAAAATCCTCATTTATTAGATGCATTTTTAAATATATTGTTAGGCATGCACGAAAGCCTACCAGCAAGTGGATTAATGGTTTTGAACGATGTAGGAGAAGTACTTCGAAACGTGAACATTGATAACCATCACGTATGTGAACAACAACTGTACGATATTGTGTTAAAATACATATTGTTTCAATATCACTTAACAAATTCATCAGCCAAAGGATTGAACAATAGAGCTATACTCCAAGATCCAGAAATGATAGCTTTACAAAATAACTTGCCCCTCGTAATTAACGTGATTGTAAATAAGGTGTTAACTAGAAACACTAACAACAGTACGTAGCAAGTGTCTGCTGGTTCAGTTGCTCGTGAATAATAATGTGAAAGAGATAGATAGATGTCTGATACAATGAACAACAATGCCTGACGATGAAACCAATATGAGAGATATGATATTAGCAATCTTCGTCATCCTTTCCAGAAGAGCTCCGCCATTAATAGCAAAGGACGAGGTCATTTGTTTTCTACTTCACCTCCACGATTTCATCGATTCTTTGTCAGATGGACAACAACTGAAAGAAGATATTGTGTGTTTCCTAATATAAAGAAATCTCAGACATTCCAGTCACGTTTAAATGTATTTTGCGATTATTTGGACAACAATCTAACAGATTCTACAATATCCAGCAAACCTTTAGGAATAAGAATTTCGCGAATATTATATAGCAATCAAATTATGAAAAGTTGAACCGTTTGCCGACAATTGAATCATCAGTATCATTACCATCACATGGAATCGCCATTGTAATTTTAATTCGTTAAACGTGTTCTTTTGAATCTTTATGATGAAATGAACTTGTATGGAAAGAAAAGACGAATGTCGCTCTACAGGCCTGTACTACATTATAAGAGAGAACAACTCGAACAGAGGAATACAGAGAAAACTACTGAAACAAGCAAAGAAACTGAATAATAATGGGGTGTTCATCTTGCTTATTTGTATTCGGAATGGTATTAATAGGGGTGGTCGTTTCTGGGGAGGAATCAAAAGTGGAGTCGATGAATACCACCTCCGTCATTTCAAAACCTTCCACCACGACAACTAACACGACTACAGTGCTTACTTCACATTCCAACAGTAGTGAAACGTCTACTACAACAGCTACAAAACCGACTACCTTGTCCACCACTACTACTAGCAGTTCTGCAAAACCATCTTCTTCCTCTTCACGGCCCGCGGCTGTACCTTCTTTGCATTTACTGCCTATTGAAATTCCGACACCGACAAATATTAGTAACAGCAACAAATCTGTTGACGTCAACTTCTGTAAATCGTTTAATTTCTCCCGGGAAGACATAGCATTGAATATTAGTAATATCACTAGTGAGTTGTCTTCCGTTTTCCCACTTAATATTACTATATGTAATATGCATAGCGAAATGAATCAGACTTTGTTGTCAAATATATACATCTGTGGTGAGACAAATCTGTCGAATTGTAAAAGGAACTTATTCGTTTATCCTATAGAATTAGTCTCCGTTACAACGGCCGCTAGGAGTAAACACATAGAAAGATTATTTAGTTATATCATAGCATCGCTTATGCTTTTATCGTTATCGGGAAATATGGTTTTAAGCGCCTTCTGTTATTTGCAATACAAATATCGATACAGTCAACTTCACAATAACGAACCAGGATTTTTTGAACCTTTGGCCAACGCTGTATCCGTCCACAGAACTGGTGATGGTGGTGGTGTTCGTACCAGTAGGAATACGAAAAGCAGAGAATTTACTGAAGGTCATCGTTTGCAATGGAGAAGTTAATGAGAAATGTTGAAATCGTTTTGCGGGCATATAATAGTATGGATGAGTGGACGGAATCTGCTCATTATAATGAAATGTAAGAACCGTGACGACGTACCACAAACCATGATGATACCAAGGACAAGCAACGCAAAGACGAGAACAACATATCTCGTATTTATATGCGCTTCTTTGATTATAATGTTTGTAACGTTCCATTATATCTTACAAACCTCGCCACTAAAACCGAAAGAGATGAGACGTTTTATAGATAACATATCTTCTTCATATGGTAAAATCTACTGTGACATTACGGCAGTTCACAATAGCGTTAATTACGACGATACCAGAATAGCGATAGTTTACCCCTTTCTCTGGGTTATTGTCAATATAAACGGAAAACTATATATTATGAAATCGGCCGCTAGCCTAACCAATATATATATTCCCGAATGTGCCACTAATAGTATGCCCTTCGTTTTACTTCCCTCTCCTACTTGGGGGATATCTCTACAAAACCTTAAAACTAAATGTTTACCTTTCAACTTTACCTCGATAGGACATTTTATTAATTTGCCGTTTGCAGAGAAAGAAAGGGTTTACTTCGACATTGAGAGTGGGAGTGGCGGTGATGAGGGTGACGGCGATTTTACTATTATTGATGTCCTCAATCGACTTTTACGAGAAGGGATTTTTACAGTTAAACAATCGTAATTGACGATATCGTATATGCTACAGACTATGTTTGATTTCGTCAGTTCGATCTCTTTGTTGAGGAACGCGTTGCTGTTTGGAACTGGGTCATGGAGTGAGTTTATAGATGCCACGTATAGCGTCTCGGTGGTGGGGAAAACTGAAATAATCGCTATAACAGTATTATAAGAGTATCAAAGAGTTGTTCAGACAAAAGCTTGTTGATCTGCTTTTCCTCCACCGCTGTCTGTTGCTGTCACTATTGAAGACAGATCGTTCGCAATATCGTTGCTACTATGGAAAACTACGACTCATGTGATGATATATCGATGGATATTTCAGAAAGTGATTTGATCTACGAACAAGGAGAAAAAGTAGAAGAAGACAACTACTCTTCATACGAAACAGGTTACGGTGGAGGTGATGCCGGCAACTTTGATGTAGCAAACGATGGAAGCGGCTATACAAACAGCGAATCAAATATGTCAAACCCACATCGAGAAGAAGAAGAAGAAGAAGAACAACAACAAGAGCAACAATACGAGCTGCAACATCAAATACAGGAACTACAGCAACAGAAAATACAAGAACTATCACAACAGCAACAACAACAAGAACTACCGCAGCAAGAGGATCAATGGGTAGCCATAACTCGTGACCGGCATCAACAACGACAACCACGTACATTCAAGCGTCAGCGTAAATACCTACCAGAACCCATATTGGTAGATCGGTCCAATTACGTGTATATACCAGAAAAGGATGGATGGAACAGAGTTAAAGACGGTGCCAGTATAATGGACATTCAAATTGCCTTAGGCGAACGTAGTCCGGTTGTCAAAGAACTTTGTGTACTTTCGATGACAAATCCAAAAGAGCAGGCAAAAATAAATTCGTGGTTCTTCCAAGAATACGATATTGACGTTCCAATGAAGTATGACAGTAACAGAGAGCGCCTTTACGATATCATGAAATACGAATCAAAAGAAGATGCCCTCGGACACTGGAGAGATGACAACGGTAACAAAATGCCCATACTACTGACCAAATATAGCCACGCAAAATTCGTAGGTCATCTGCTTTCCGCCATCAAATCGTCTCTCGTATTTGTTAAGGGGTCAGATAAAATCCAAGATATTTACACTATACTTCGTTCCGTCTCGATGCATATGATGAAAGACCGTATGAAAAAATACATTCACGGCGTCGGATATTTAGATACGTTCCGAGTCTTCATGGATAACAATAATTGTTGCAAAGTCTTTTGCGATATCCTCAGTGCACATGATCATCGGACACAGCCGATTCGCAGAGAGTTAATCTTTATTGACATCGATAATCAGAACACTGGAAATTCACTTACGGTCCCTTTGCCATCTGGCTACTCCATTAAATTGACCAAACCCAAGTGTTCGTTTTCTTCGTTGTACTCGAGCGAAGATTTCGAAACGAGGAAACACAATCTTGGCATTCCTCACACAATTCCACACACGGGGACTTGCGCTGCTCTCAACGCCTTCTTTATCTACGAGAGCTGGTATACCGGTTGCGGAGTTGTATCAAAGATATAATCTAAGCTGATATTACCTAATATATTTACTCCTGGTTCTACCTTTGTATTTGTAATCTAATTATAACAATGTTGTAAATATATATGAATATCTTTTCTGATAATTGTCGGCTGTGTTGAGTTATTATTTATTTTCCTATTGCATGTTGACCCCAAGGTCTTGTCGAATCGGCAGGACCATGTTTTTGTATGCAAGATTGTCTACGTGTATAAGAAATGACATGGCTGTCTTGAAAACGAATCCCATAAGCCATAATAGCAATTTGATGATGCAATGTGTGACCTGAAAAGAAAAATAGAGCCTACGGCTACAATTCAAGAAACATGGAACATGCTTCAGCCGCGCTTTTTATTCTGTTTGTAGTGACAACCAAACAAGCGTCATTGTTTACTATCCATTTACAACATTCATTTATATAGTTATATTATGAAACTAGGATATAAATACCAAGAACAAATACAAAATACATTCGTGATAAATCAAGAGCTTTCCAACGAATGGAAAACGATTCTTGTCCGATGAAAATGAAAGAAGTTTCATTTCCCTAGCAACTAATCGGTTGTAAGTGAAAATCATTGTGAAAACTTCGTTCCACTTCCGCGTTCCCACCTCGCCCGCGTTACGGTTTTGGGCAGTTAGGTCATCGATAAAGCATGTTCCATGCTAAAATCGGCGCACCTCGTATTTGTGTAGAAATACACGTCCAACGTGAATTATTTAATCTTTTTTGGGTGTGCCAAGTTGAGTTCATATCCCACGAGTGAACAGCAGGGCGCAGATTAAAAAACATTAACAAATTCACGTTGGACGTGTATTTCTACACAAATACGAGGTGGGCCGGTTTTTTTAATGTCTATTGCTGTCTAGTTTAGTACTGAGAGATATATCCACGGCAGGAATCTTCAAAGGCTCGAGAAAATAAAATTCCGACATAGGAATTGGAATAAAATTCTGAGATAGGAATTGGAATAACCTTGAGTGATTAAGGTAATACAAGAAACAGACGTTTGGTACATAATAATATCACAGCCATTTATTATACTTTATACAACAATAACATCAACCCGAGTAATGGACATCGAGTCCATTACTCATACCTGCGTACAGAATACTATCAAGTATAATATACCCTTACATTTATTAGAGTTGATACATATATAAACATTGATACAGCCATACAACAACTAATGAACAAGATAGATAAAACTCCATTATTTATGTTTGATATTTGTGTACATCGGTAATTATCGCAAACATAATGTTCTGCTATATTTACACATATGTATTTCAGAGAGATCCTCAAGGTGCATAGGATGGGGTTTTACACAAGAATGAGCAAAACTTTTAAACTGAGCGTGCGGAGAGAGTTGTGCGAATACGATGAGGATTTTGATAATATTGGCAATTTTGCTACTCGCTAAACGACCACCGCTTATTCGTCTGCCACTCGTTTTCGTCTTGCCTCAGGGCGATGGACATTATCACTGCTATTAATGCGACTACGTTTGTAACGATTGTAACTCAATTCTGTACAAACTAGTTCTCTCCTTGTACACAAACATGATTGAATAACATTATGACAAATGTCGCAGTGCGCGTATTTTTTATGCTCCAACTTGGTTATATTATCAAATAAAATCAAAATTGACAATGGGACTAAATGTAATTGACTGTCAATGATTCGGGGTGGGAAGTTATGCGCGTTGTCGTCATTCTTACGTTTCTTTAAATATGATTCTAAAGTATGTTTGTACTCTATCAATGATTTGAAATATAGACGAACAGTGGTTGTACACCCGATCCCCCAAATCAACGATTCAAGCAAATGTACAGCGTTATTGTTCGGCACGTGTTCATCGTCAACTCGAGTTTGTATTAATATACAAACCCAGTCAATCACTTTGTTATCTATATCAGATATCTTAGAAAATCTCCCGGTCGATATCAAGTATACGATATAATTACACAAAACGGAGAGAAGGCTCAACCTTTCCGATTTCGATATTTGCCGTTCTAGTTCAGATCGTTTCGGAGGGGCTCGCCATTCAATATGTTTCGCTTTTCTTTCAATCGGTCCGAGCTCTATAAGTTTCTGCGCGCATTCACTATAGTTTGGATGTTGTAATTGTACAAGAGGGACGACTAGGGAGGGATCATTACACGTATTGCTTGTTAATATACACCCGAGTTCTTCTAAAAAATCCATAAACACGACAGCTCGGAAATGTTTTTTGTCTAAATGGAAGTCTCGGTTCCATTGTATAATCATTCTCTCACACGATCGATACGATCTTTGCTCATTCGTGCAATATACCTTCAAGTGTTTTATTATGTAATTGAAATACAAACTCTCTACGTTGTTTGTTACATAAGCTAGCCTCATGTTACATAAAAATGCTAGGAACACGGGATATGTCGTTGCAGTCTCGTTGCTACACAAATGGTTTATACTTAACTGATCTTCTTGTTGTTGTTGGACATCATCGTCATCATCATCACAGCTTCCTTCACTTTGAGCCACCACTGCCGCTGTTACTGGTTCAATTTCGTGTTGAGGGGCTGGTACCGTCATGGGTTCGACTTCGTTCTGAGCTGCTACAACCCTCACGGGTTCGACTTCGTTCTGAGGTGCTACAACCCTCACGGGTTCGACTTCGTTTTGGGCTGCTGCCACTGCCATATGTTCAACCTCATTTGGAGCTGCTGCCACTGTCATATGTTCGACCTCATTTGGAGCTGCTGCCACTGCCATATGTTCGACCTCATTTGGAGCTGCTGCCACTGTCATAGGTTCGGCCTCATTTTGGGCTGCTGCCACTGTCATAGGTTCGACCTCATTTTGAGCTGTTGCCACTGTCATAGGTTCGACCTCATTTTGAGCTGTTGCCACTGTCATAGTTTCGACGTCGCTTTGAAGCAGAGACTGCATTAGAAAATCAGTTGCTGATTGAAGTTCGTCAACACTGGCGTCATCGTTTTCATCGCTGTCATTGGCATAGAAGGGGGATGGAATTCCATCACTCGCTTGGTCATTTGCTCGTTGACACAGTGGTCCTTGTTCAATGGGTCCTGTCAAAGCTCCAGATGAGGTACGTGATATAAATCTGTTTATATCATCATCGTCACTATCTTCGCTGTCTTCCCGGTATGGTGGAGGAGTAGTTTTATTGATCATCTTCTTTCCCGTTCCCGATCCCAACCCATAAGCCAACGGCTGTTGGTGTCCGGCGGGGTGTCCGGCGGTCGTTGTTGAAGAATCGTCCAGGCTAGTGATGTCTCCTTTCTCCGAACCCATCTCTTTTTGTATCTGAGAAAATGTGGAATATTTTGTTATTATTCCGTCTGTTATGGATTGTATCATATCGACAAATCTGATTATTAAATCGTCGGAAACTGGTGCCGAGTTAATGTGAGATTTGATCATGTCGACAGTGGGTGGAGTCCACGATTTAATTTCGTCCTTACTGAACGAGTTGGGAGCGAGGCATAAGCAAATAAGTTTGCATACGATTGTTTTATCTACCCCGTTTTCGATAGATTCAAGTACGACGTCGAGCAGGCTTCGCAACTTGTGAAAGTCTGTTTTTAAAACACCCTTTGCTTGTTCCAACAAGTGTTCCTCGTCGAATACATCCAATGTGGCGTACATCAGATCCGCGTGTTCCCTCAGAGAAACAGTAGTTGGCGAGGCAGCGGCGAATGGGGGTTCGTTGTTGTTAGAAATAGGCAATGTCTTACCGGGAGAAAGGAGAAAGTTAGACGCAGCAGCGGCTTTCTGTACTCGCTGAGGACGAGACCACTGCGTTCCTTTACTTGTTTGTGGCTGCCGGTTCCAAGGAGGACCCATCATCATGGTATACCCAGTGGCTTGTGGGATAGAAGGAGGCCCCATCGTCGTTGTTGTAGATTCAGCAGCTTGTGGGAGAGAAGGAGGGCCCATCATATTGTCTAGGAGATCGACTGACAATGCACAAATACACAAACGTAGAAAGTAGGTGGTCCTCGGGGGTTTGGACACTTAAGAGTGGATGCTCTTTAACTCAACTCCAAAGGCAAGCAGAACTTGACTAACTAAAAGATTTGGCTGGCTCTCTGTTTTATACTGTTGTGCCCAGGGAAGAGAAGAGGAAGAGCAGGTGTGGTGGAACTGGAAATCATCCTTTGAAGGTTACCATACTCATTCTGCCTATCTGATCCTCAACTCAGTAATCAATCTAAATCAACATATATAATTACATATCCTTTTAAAAATGGAGAAATGAATGGTTCATGTTTTGTATCCACATGTTTATATCATAAACATACATTCAGGCCATATGGCATCCTTCAATTGAATCGTTTGGTCTCGAATAAATCGAGTGAATGGCTCTCTAGTTGTAGATCCTAACATGAAATTTTCTTGTCGGAAGATGTCGGAGCTCGAGAAAGAAAAAGTTCAGAACGAAATATTTGACCAAAGCTCCGAAGGCTCGAGAAACAATAAAACGAGTGAATGAATCTCTAGTTGTTGATCCTAACATGAAATCTTCTCGTCGGAAGATCTCCGAGCTAGAGAAAATAAGTTCAGAGAAATGAACCTGCCCTGAAATCCTAAGGCTCGAGGAATAAAAAACCTAGTGAATGACTCTAGTTGTAGATCCTAAAGAATTCATAGACTATGACATAACTCCTACTCCTTATTTATGACGTCACTCCTACTCATAGGTTATGACGTCACTCCAACTAGTAGGTCATAACATTATCCCCACTCTTGCGGTATGACATTACCCCCACTCCTACTCCTATAACCTACTATATACTTAGTAGTTAGTAGTGTTATTCTTTAGTGTCCACAGGTAGTTTATTGGGGGAGGGTGTTATTATTATTATTATTATATATTATATATATATAATAATAATAATAATAATAATAATAATACGATAACTACTAGGTAGTTAGGTTGTAACAATAACGTCTTTGGAACGAAGAAGGAAATGTGAGGGAAAACGTTCCAAGTGCAGAATCATAAAAATAAAGAAGAAATCCTAGGAGCTGGAGGACCAAAACGTCCTAAATAAAAATAAAATAGGAATGCAATATATTGGCTTGAGAACCTTGGAGCTGTGTTCAGATGGTACAAAACATCCCTAGAGAAATATCGGGCCTCAAATCCAAAAGCTCGAACGTTGTCGTTTTATGTGCAAGTCTCAAGATAGAGACAGAGAGAGAGAGAGAGAGAGAGAGATATATTGAGAGAGAGGGAGTCCTGCAAGAAAGCAGGGAGGGGACCTGCTTCTTCATTTTCTTTTCCTACTCTGTATCCTTGTTTACGATCACCATTCCTTCTTCTGCATCCTGACAATAACGTTCAGATTCAACAACTGCTCCCACGCTGTGCTCTACCGCTCCCTTCCTGAGATATATAAGTATATTTTCATTACCGCGGAGAAGCGAACGACTATCGTTATGCAAATAGAATATTTGGAGAACGTGTTTCCCAAAGATTACAAGTTTGATAAAAATAGAAGCAGCGATTTATATCGAATGTCGTCTGTTATGCGCTCTGTACAAGAGTGGATGATCAACCATGAAACACGTCCGCCATGGTGGCAGTGGTATTCACGTAAAGCTCCAGTAAAGAAAGTTGTCATCTCGTTTCCTTTTGAAGCATTCAATTCATTACAAGAGATTTTGTCTCTTCCTCACGTCGACTCTGAACGACCTGTCTGGAATAGACATTCGTCAATTGTGGTCTCAAGGGAACCCAGTGACGTTGTTCCGAATCTCAAATTCAACCAATACATAGACGAGCTCATTCCTGATGTCAATGTATACAAACACGAACCCACCACTGCCACTACATCGGCCACTGATGCTGCTGCTGCCACCGTTATCTCTGATAAAGCTAAGGACAATGACGATGACCACCACCTTAACCTGCTACAAGATTCGGAACTATATGCGTTGAAACGAGAATTGACAGAGATGAGCAAACAAAGATTCGAATCCCTCATAGATCTTGACGTGTTTGAATCTATGTTAACGTTATCAGATAAACGGGATTGTACACTACATAATTATCATGTAGAAGACGAATATGGTGATGATTGGACACATAAAATATATATATCGAAAAAAGACCTGATAATATATGATTACCACGTTCTAAACTTTTTCCCTGATTACGATAAACTATACAAGACTACATCATCATCGCGTTCACTCGACGACCTTATCCTACCTATGAAAACTCATTTGCCTTGCACGCGTTGTCAGAAATATGTTTATTTTTCTGCATTTAACATGCCTGCTAGGCATCGTTGCTGTTTGCCTCCTACTCGTTTTGCTCATGATAGCAAAGGCAGTGGTGACAGGAACAGGGATGATGACTGTGTCGAAGAGTGTGTGACTACATTCTGCCAAACTGATTATCACGTATACACAGAGAATGAAACCTGGTATAACGCGGTGGAAATATTCAAATATGACGATAATACTTACAAATCAGTGTTCCACGTGAATTTATACGAAGGAGACCGCAACAACTTTCCCATTAACTGGAGTTTCGACCGGATTTTTCTGATTGGCATAGACCCACGAGTCCGTATTCCGTGGCTAGAACCAGTATCTCGAAAGTTCACTTATTACTTTTCTTCTACATTGTATTACGAATATCCTACAGTCGCCATTAGGAAACAACGAGATCGAAGAGTACGGCGAGAAAAGCGTTTATTTGAAGAACAGCAACAAAAACAAAGGGAAGAGCAAAAACAAGTAATTCGCAAATTTGACACATATGAATTATTTCCGGACAAATTTGAAGCAATATTTCGCGAAGAAGACAAAAAACAAGAACAATGGGAAGTTGAAGAAGAAGAAAAGGAAGAAGAAGAAGAAGAACAGGAAGAAGGAGATGTCGATAACGGTCTTTGCAAACAAAACATTATCCTATTAACCGTCCCTTTAAGAGATCTAATCAGGCGATATTCGGGGATTTTATCATTTAGGCGACATTTCATTTATTTCTCACCAAATGAAAATCGATTAGCAGCCGATTACTTAAAAGCGGACTCGGTTCTGCTAACCAAGAAGCTTTCAATGGAAGGTGAAAGCTTAGAAGAAATTGTAAATAGTCTACCGATGTATTGTATACAGCATATTATTAGAATCGCCCCTTTTCCAAGATGGCCAGCTATCTCGAATTACCTGCTATTTTCATCTGGGTTTCTGAGACAATTGCGCAATAAATTGGCCGACAGACAACAGCTGTCATTGCCATTCAAATCAAATATATGTTCGGCGTTGATTAATGTATCGGCGTACGGAAACCAGGCTGGTTCTTTTATGCGAACTGAACTGGATGCTCTTAACTTGATATGCAGCCGTCTGTCCGACGGCTGTATCGTTTGTTTGGAATCTTCTTCTACCAACGATGCTGGCGTATATCGCATGTGTCGATTGTGTTATTCAATGGTTTGTTTGTCATGTCTAGAGCCTATGCTCGATTTGATTCAAACAGACCCAGACACCCGGTATTCTCGTAAATGTCAGTATTGCCAGATACAGCCATTACTTCCACTTGAATCTCCTTTGTCTCTGGAGTCGTCTGACATATACATACAAACAGATCATTGCAAAGAACTTCCTCTTTTTGAAGCTGTGGTGGAACATGTTAGGTATTGCGCTTTAACCGGTACAAATATATTGATATGTTGCGCTGACTGGTCAATAGAGAATGTCGGCATTAGACGAATGCCTTTTGATTATGATCACGTTTTTCGAATCATAACTTCCGAACTAGCCGATGACGTTCGAGCGACTGACGATTATTTCAAGTATACTATACAACTTAAAACTGATCACAGCTCTTCTGTTTTGTTTTATGTAGCTAATCCATCATTACTACGCTATATCGACATGTCTACAATAGAAAGAGTTATCGTGGTAGGTACATACTCTCGCATATTATTTAGTCCTATCTTGGAGCTTCACGCTCTTTGGTTTTTAAATACCACTTTCAAGCTCATTTATGTGTTAGAAGAAGAAAGTAAAATGTCGTCGTTTCACCTAACTGAAGCTGATTCGACATTTCGTATATTTTCCAATCCACCTTACGCTACGCGCGAAAAACACTTATTTGAGTGGTTCAACGCTCCTTCTTCTCAGCCATTGTCATCGGAGTTGAGCGCCAAAAACAGCGACACCAAAGAGCAAATAAGATATTTCCACTTTGACGCTATGTCTAAACGATACACTGATGTAAATGATGTAACATAACCATCTTATATCTGCAGCTTAGGACAATGGCAACATACAAATATATAACACATCTTATTGACAATTGGTTTAATCCATCTCTAATATTCTCTAGAGTATTCTTTCCAATGTCATCGGAGCTCGAGAAATAAATGTTGTGTCAAAACAAATACAGATATTTACCTCAACGTTTAGTTTGCGTCTTTACCCCTATTCCCATTTTATAACATTACCCCACACTCATATTACTCTTATGGCGCCTTTAGTGTCCGCTCTACGTTTGATGGGGCAGGGTGTTACTATTATTATAATACGATTGCTATAAGGTAGTTAGGTCTCGATAATAACATCTTCCAAAAGAATAAACCCTCGGAGCTGTGAACAAAAGGTCTCCAGACTAAACACATTAAGTAATGCTCCACAACAAGGCTGTCACCACAAATAACAGATTCATGAGGAAGCTTTTTATTTATTCGCCTCATTAAATACTGAACGATGACATGTCATCTGTATGAATGTATCATCGTCGAAACCATTGAAGAAATGTAAATTAATGTGTGGTAAGTCTCAGGGAGGAGTAGACGAGGGGACATGTGAAGAGCACGAACATAGTGTGTTATATCTCCTTCTCATGGCAACGTAGTTGTTAAACGGTGGATTACTTAGCCTAAACGCCTCCAACGAATCCATTATATGTTTCACTCGATGAGAAAACGTGGATTTGAACTTTTCGGCAAATCTTGAAGTATAATCCAGGTTGTTGGCTATGGCGTCCCAGTCAAAGTTGTTTTCGAACTTACGAAAGAAATCGAAGCCTCCGTCGCCCAGTTTTCTAAGATATATGTCTACATGTTCAGATATATGGTTCCAACACAATTGTTCGACAAACTCCTCGGCAAATTGTACAATGTCTGCCTGACGCCTATGAAGAGCCCATCTCGATACAACGACCCAGTCCAGTCTGTCGGCAAATTCTCGGCAGAACTCTAGATTGAGACGCCAACTATCGTATGAAACCACATCCCAGTCGATATAATCCGCTACATTCCGCAATATCGACTCTGCGACCTCGGATGTAGAAGAATGATGTATAATGTTGGCTGTTAATCTGCTCCATTCTAGACATTCGGCGAACGCTGCCATTAAATTCCAAGGACACGTCGTACGGAGCAACAAACAGTTAAACGCGAAACTAACATCTTCGTCATAAGTTGTGTATGTTTTGAGAATACTCTTAAACTCATCAAATCCCACGTACCTGCTGTTCTTGTCAAATCGAGAAGCTAACTCAGGCATGTATCGGCCCATATCCTTCAAGTTCCATAGCAAGCCCATTGCTTCCGTAAAGTTATAATATTCTTCAAAGTCGTCCATTTCCGATCGGACCATATACAATGTTTCTGGGGGCAAAGTCATGTTGACACGACTGACGTGGAAACAGCTGACTGGCTGATCTCTGTAGCCAGTATATGTATACAGAACTACTTATAGGCGAATCTGAATAATGATTCGTAAGCGTATGTTCAACGTAGACGACTCCTACACTTTCTGTCTTTCAGAAGAGCCGCACCGATAGCATACTCTTATAACTATTTACCTCGAGTTTGTCATTTGTTCGACCATCTTCGTAATGTAATTTGTAAGATATTCGGACAGGGAACGTCATCTAACATCGACAAAGAATACAAGGCAGTAACCAATAAATGTTTAATGAAACACGAAAATACATAAGTGATAGTATGTTATATAATATGTTTTAATATTATCAGACCCACGTCTCAAGAGGGAACGTCATAACTGGTGGTATAGGTGTAGCTCCAAGTTGTTTTTTGTCCTTCTTTTCTTCGTCTGCATCGTTAGTTTCCTGTTCCTTTTTTGTAGGTTGTTGTACAGCATCATTTACCTTCATGAGATTTTCACGAGATTCTATTTTCCCAGCTGAGGTTTGTTCTTTTGCAGTTTGCACTGTTTTTGTTTTTAGTGGCACCGTATCGGCGTTTTGGCGCGGTTCTGTCATCGTTGACGACTGTTGTTTTTCTGAAGTTTGTTTCCTTTTCTTTTTTAGTGGTAATTCGTCATCAGAATCTTGGCACTCTAGTTTTCCTTTCTCTCTTTCCTTTCCTTTGTTCTGCCGAGGTTTCAAACTATTCTTCTTCCTTTTCTTTTTTGGTGGTAATTCGTCATCAGAATCTTGGCACTCTAGTTTTCCTTTCTCGCTTTCCTTTCCTTTGTTCTGCCGAGGTTTCAAACTATTCTTCTTCCTTTTCTTTTTTTGTGGTAATTCGTCATCAGCACCCTGGCGCTCTCGCTTTTCATTATCCTTAACATCGGCATTATCGAGGTTGTTCAGACAAGGAGGATTTGCGCTATACTTCATGTTCTTTTTTGGTGGTAATTGATCTTGTTCCGGGAGATCCTGGAGGAACACATGTTTACCCTGTAGTTGTCGAGACTGTTTCTTTTTTGGTGGTGATGAAGCTATTCCAACAGTTGTTCTTGTTGTCACGACTGTAGCCGTGGCAGCGACATCCTCCAAAGATACTGTTACTGTAGACTTTTTCTCGTCTACACCAGCAACGTTTATTACAACACATACACTTACGGCAGAAACATCGTATTTATCGAAATATTTAATGAGCTTGCTGGAATCGTTCTTCAACTGTTGAAACTTGGAGAATCCCCATTCTTTTTTGAGAGGGTAATAATTACCCTTTAGAAAGTTTGGTAAAACGGTGTCAATAAATCGAGCGGTGATCTCTTTTTTTATTTGACACGGCCCGCCTAAATCGTCGTAAGTACGATCATTGACGTTCCGGGCAAATAACAAAATCCCTTGGCGTTCGAGATGAGCTTTCGCTATCGGATAAGTGATCTGCAGAGGACGGCCTTTTTTATCGACGATCTGCCCGATACTGTCTAGTACGAGTAACTTTTTGCATTTAAATACGGAACTCAATGTGAGTTTAGAATGAACGTCAAAAGGTAATATAAATGACATTATTTTATCTACGTCGTAGGTGTCGTGAAATTCCGTGTTCAATTGCACTGTAATTGAGATCATTTTCAACTGAGCGTAGCAATATGTTACCCATTCGCTCCAAAGCTCTTCAAATAAACGACGATCGTTGAGCTCGTTTCCAACGTAGGAGCTTTTAAAGAAGTTTTCCAACTTGATTCGTAAAATGGGTTTTTGTTCTTCCTTGAACGAATCGCACAATCGGTTAATCTCTTTGTCCACTCTTTCCTTCTCCGTGGCATCGAGCTCGATTTTATTCGGAACCTTGTCTCTTCCTCCTTGCTGTGTGCCCTGGTTATCCATTGTCGTTGCTGATGATGATCCTACTGCTACAGAATCCGGATGAATGGCCATTTTGTCCAAGCACTGTTGTCTTCTGTCCTCGTTCTTATTCGTTGCACGACGACGTCAAATCAGTTACTGACTGTAAAGGATATTTGAGATTACGCTCCTTCCACCCCTGCGCATGCTTAATACAGGCAACGTCCCTGACCAGTATGTTCTCCCCTCTCCTTTCCGAAGTTTTGTTTTTTCTTCCTTTCATTTAACGGGAGATGTTTTCCACCAAAGAATTCTGTCATTCAGAACGTTTTGACGCGATCTGTAGGATGTCGTTGGTTCAGATGTTTCTCTCAGGAACTGAAAATCTTCCGATGAGAAATTCAGAATTCACGAGAGGAATTCAGGAGTAGATCCAGGATTGAAGTTGTCGAAGGTCATGGGGGAAAATAAAAGTTTGGCTGTACAATTAATCTGAATGTAGACAATGATCTCGTATCCCGTGGAAGAGAGAATATGTCCATAGCCATAAATATATTTTGAGTTGAACACTCACTCACAGTTCTTGGGCTGGATGCAAGAACAAAATCAAAATGTTCCGAGCAACGAAACAAGTTATTGTCGTATTCAGTCCTAGAACCTGTTTCATGGTTTAACAAATTGTCTAATGGCTGGTAACGAAGTTACATAAGTTGTTCGTTCTTTCCATTCATTCTTTCTTCTACGAGAAGGCCAAAACATTCTAGCGTATTTGTTTTTATCAATTAATATAATTCCGGTGAATTTCTCGTAACCACTCTGGGGCCCAGAAATGTTTTTATTTATTAACCACCCGAACCGTCGTTCGTCGGGTTTAACACTATACCAGGCCGGACGCCCACACACCTGAAACCCGTCACTAAGGTATTTTTCCATTTCGCTGAATGTAGTCATATGTTTCAAGTTATGAAATCTAGAATCACGTCTGGGGACATCAATAGATTCAGTGTCCTTTCCTATATACATACAAGGCACGATATCATTGTGCCTCAGATCATATATTTTACAAGGGAGCCGGGTATCGAAAGTACCGAAAGAGAAAAAATAAAAACATAATCCCGGATAAGGAACAGAACTGTCTCTGACCTCCCTGTAAAGTTGATATGTCAAGATAGGAGGAAGCTGAGTAGCCGTATCAGGGATAGGAGCCGAATATAAAGTTAAACATTTAGGAACCGAGTCACCAACTTCATTGTCGTCACCAATATTACCCTCTACTGTGTCAATGGACGACGTTAGATCTGCTGCCAAAAACAGTTTTGCTTCCGGTGTCATAGTCTCTACTGTAACTACCGATCCGATTTCAGGAACAGTTGTATTGATTTCGGGACTTTCTCTAGGTCGATTAAACCAGTTAACAACGCTGTAACGTACTGCGTTTTCTGTAGGTGTTACCGTGAAACAAGCGTTTCCATATTTTCCTTTATTGTTTTTCAAATAGTCATCGCTAAAGGTCATTGTAATGACGTTCTTTGACGAGGACAGACAATGGTATATTCTATGTTCAGGGTCGTTAGAAACACTCATAATTTTACCTTCGTCATTGAACTTGTATCCTGGTGAAGCGATTAAACGGCACTCGCCATTCAGATACGGTTTGTTGGTGAATGCGTCGAAAGAACACGGGTCCGGTACTCGTTTGAGATTGGAACGTATAGCTTCGTTCGAGAAATGAGACACAAAATCCGGACTCAGTGCATCAGATCTCCCAACAGTCAAATACTTGATATCCGGATAATCCGAATATTCGTCGTCATCACCGTCATTACTATATGATTCAGAATACATTTTTGGAGCGCAGACTGGGTTTCCATTATAATCCGTTCCAGAAGATTTGAATCTAGTTTTGTCGCACCCTACGCATTCGGTAAATTTCTTTAAATCATCATCCTTTCCTCCACCTCTTTTTGTCATTGGTTCTAACCCGTTTCGCCAGTCTCCGTATCCCGGTTTAGATTTCAACGTTCCTCCTCCTTTTCTGCAAGCTCTTTCTATTATACAATCAGACAAAAATGGGATTGGCTGATTTACTAACTGAGGATATTTACAGATACAGTTGGCTCTATAACCCACGTTATGAACTTCTCCTGTTGATCCATCATTTTGTTTGACTAGTAGCAACGTTCCCGTATTAACGTTACATGCCATAATTTCACTGCCGCTCGCCATCGGTATACAGTATCCTTCAGTAGTGTCAGAGTTTTTATCAATTATTAACGGATTACGGTCGCCCGTTCCCAATGACGAAGATGACGTTAAAATCGCTTTACGAGGGAAATGTACGCATTTACTACTAGTTTCTTTGCAGAAACTACACGAGCTCTGATCGTTTATGTTACATTTCTGAAGCGTGTGTTCACAATCTTTACCTACCAACTTTGCCTCGTCTTTGTTGCGTTGAACGTATATGTTGTTTTTATTGTTAGATGACAGTAAATAACGATTAAGCGGAACGTGCGTAAGAGTCACATCTATTACCGCAGAGTTGACACGTACGAAATAAATAGCTAACACCACAAAAAGTATCAGTATAGCTAGCGATTTAAAGAAGAAAGGCGTAAGGACAACAGTATATAATGACGTGGTCCAAGACATCGTACAATCATCAACGACGCTATTTCTTACTTTTCTTCGCACGCATAGCCACCTACTTTGCTCCTACGTTAAATATCGATGAGAATACATCCAAGAAAACTCGGATTTTATTGTTTTCATCAATTCTTCGTAATAAAATATACTTTTGTGCGTCCGTGCCAATGAATTTGATTTATGTTTGAATATTTTGTACGAAAGAAATATTAAAATATTATACGGAGTTAACCGCTCATCTTTGTAAAGGACCCTAAAGAAATTCTTCAATACGACGCATTCATTATTATCTGTCGTAACTGCAAATGGTTTAGCCCAAGCGACTCGTCTTTCAACAGCTGTGCCTGACAGAGCAGGAGCAGCGGTGTTGTTGTAAAGAGAAATTAATTCGTAGGGATATGTCATATGTGAGTCTACTAAAGGGAACATACAATTAGGATTTCCGCAGTTTATATCGCAAAGTATAGGAAGATGAGAGGGAGGAATCTTTTTGATATCGCACAATTCATCCCACGACTCTGTTAATATTTGTATCCAATACAAGAGGAACGATAGAGGAACAGGAGCGTATTTCGTCTCACGATTGAAATGAGAGCTACATACAGTTTGCACAATATCAATCGCATGCCACTGTAAATGACGCCCAGTAGTAGGAATAGGATCTTGTAATTTCTTTTTCAATATTCCCGTAAGTATACTAATAATAGGATATTCGCTTTTAAAAGACATCGTTCCTCATTCGTTTTTGTTCTCTTTACATCGGCTTTCTTAAATCCTCTTTGGCAGTCACCAGGATTATAATACTCCCCCCTCCACTAGTTGTTATGGTTATTCATAGACAATGGGTCCGAGTGTGTGTTACCCCCTCTTCCGATGACAATGTCGAACATGAGAAAAGTATGGAAACAGTATCACGGTTGCTGTCCATGTGTGGGCACACATTTACAGCAATTGTTTAGCGGAAACCGCTGAGTGCAATGGATAACCGTGGTGATGATGATGAGGATGGCCGTAGCATCGTCGCTGAAGATGACAACGACCATGAAATTGTGATTCGAGAGCCTGAAACGACAAAACATAAAATCGACGATTGTATGGTTCACGAAATGACGGATTATTACACGTACGAAAATCCTTATACACCCTTAGCGGGTAAGTTCAGATTTACCATCTGCGATAACTCTTCTACGGTAATATATTTGAAACAAATATTAACTCTTTTCTTGGAAGAGGAAGACATCCGGGGAAGAGGAGAAGACGACAAGAAAGAAAGTGGTAGTAACAATTACTCTAATTTGTATACGACATTCGTCAATAACCGAGTTCACTACACCATGTGTATGGAAACTGAGCATCATCACGAGCACGACGTTTATCCTATACCGATCGGCTCGAAAATTGAAATGGTAGTTTTACACAAAATTGTGAATGAACTTCTAACTGGCCGAATCTTTAAACAAGCTTTCCTGAAGTTAGTAGACAATTCAGAGTTTTTCAGTCTACGCCGTACTCTAAAAGGGTGTTTCATATCCCCTTCTCTCGTGTATCCTATAATAAAAGTTACAAAATTCAACGACATGTGCCACGCATCGCCAGCGACAAACGAAATAACGTTTTACATCAAGGACGCTTTATTGCGCGGGCATAAAATCTTTATTCAATACGATCAACCACCGCCAGATACCACAACAATAGCAATGGACACCGCAACGACGGAAGAGATTGCCGAGAAGCAATATGAAGAGGACTCAATGAAAAGGAAGAAAAGTACATCGTGTCTTCCGCCTTCTTTCAAACTTCCCCGTTACACAGGTACTGAACTACCCGACGACTCAACTACTGTGTTACCTTGTACAATAGACGGCGGCAATGACAATGAGTCTCGTCCGTCACAACATGGTCACCGCACCCGGGATAGTAGCGACGCTTTATTTATTACTAATAGATCCGGAGGTACTACAAAGTTTGTCGAGGATGGTTTATTAATTTCTTATTTGGCCTCTATTTTGACGGGCACACCATTCGCAGGAAGGATGGCCATGACGCGAGAGATAGTGTCTATAGCTAGATACAACGATTATATGAAGAGCGTGGTTCAACAGAAATTGTCATTAGACGCTTTCAAATCTAAAAAGTATGTACCCTTTGTTTTAGCGGTAATGTTCTTTTTCAATAAAAGTGCGGTGTTGACTGAATGGCAAAAACTGTTTCATTTTAACGCCGTTTTAAGCGGGAAAATCATTCCCGGTCAAAGAAACCCGAAACAATCGGATAAACAACAAGTGTCAAAAACAAAACTGACTCTAGACGATCGAATTATTCAAACGAATTCCAAAAGGAAAAATGCGATCAAACGGAAAATAACCTGTTCTACAGACATACCACCACCACAAGCGTCTACGTCTACATCTTTCTCCTCACCCTCTTCTGTGTCTGCCATACATGATACCATTGCAACAGCTCTGACTTCTAATGGGGGAGTAGAGAAACAACAGCAGGAGCAGGAGCTGAACAATGTCTCCACAACTACGGATAGTGCTGTCATCGGCTCTAAAACATATACGCTTGGAGCTTCATTTATCGACGCGAACAATAATGGATTGGATGCAGACGGATCATTTTTCAAGCCGGTATCCAATCAGTCACATTTAGTGCAAACTGAATTAACGTCTACTCAAAAATATCAACCTAAAGATGTCCATGGGAAAAACATTAATAATATTCCTGCGGATTGTATCCCATTTTTGGTACCGGACGCGTTAGGGTCGATGGCAGCTCCATGCAAAAATCTTTTTTTTGAAGAAAACGTAAAATTGTCTTACGGTCATAGAGAACTGATTTTTGATGCTGTTATAACAGCGCTTTATGCCGACGCAACAACATCCCCATCATCCTCGTTTGTCAAACAATTTATATACAGTGGAGGCAACGAGGAGAAAAGTAGTAGCAGTAGCAGCAAAGAAGATTATGTTGAGAAACATTTTATATTAGTCGACAACATTTTCCTACCTTTGGAACTCAGGTTTGATCCCATTCAGGATTACTCTTCTAGATTTCTTCAATTTCAAGCATGGTTGAAGCAACACATTTGTCAGTTTTTACAAATAACCATTCATCCTACAACAGACACGCGTCAATTGAAAAGCAGCCGCAGCGGTGGTGGCGATGCATCATCTTCTTCTCGGACATGTCGACATTTTCCTATTGTCGCAACAACAACGTACACTAACATTACATTTGTTGCCGGGTTGCCAATGTGCCCTTTTGACGGTACACACCAGAACATTTTAATGAGCCGAGTTGAAATAGAGCAATATTGTATATTTTCGGGCGAACTGCTGAAAGAAGACGGAAACGTTATGAAAAATGTGTTGTTGTCTAAATATCCTGCATCCTCGAAAGAAGAAGAAGAAGAAGAAGAAGAGATGATTATGCTAGATCGAGTTTTATCTCTGTTAACCAACGATCAATTGGTTTCTACATACACTAATAATATGATAGAAAGATATCATAACAATACAATGTTTTTCTCTTCCTTGAGTAGAGGATGTGACGAAATGACGGATTTCGTTTTACCTCAAAAAAAATGTGCGGGTAATAAATCGCTCAAAACTGCTTTGCCAGCAATTTCGAGAGATTCTCCATACGAATCTTTAGCGAAAATGGTAAATCGACCATTGCAGTTCTTTGTTGACACAGAGAGAGCTTCCAAAAATAACATATTACCGAACGAAGGAATCGGGTGTTACGTAGATTTCCGATTAGCGGCAAAATCGAATTCTAGAGGCGACAGAAGCGGATTTGTGAAGAAACTGGATGATAATTATAACTACAGCTGCAGTCAAACCCGTAGAAACAACAAGGATGATAACAACGAAGCCGTCAATGGCGAGGAGCTGGACGAAGATTATTTCGATCCGTATCCTAATAATATGATTCCAATTAAAACCGTGTTTGGAGATTTTAAAGGATTGAATGTGGAAGACGGATTTGTTATAGACAAGTCTGTGGATCTCGGAATCGTAGCTTGTTTAAATTATTCTTTGCGGATTACTATCCCTGATGCGGAATTGGATAATTATTCGGTAGAACCTTTTGCATCAGATCCGAATGAATGTTATGTCTTTAACGAATTCAATAAAAATGGAGAACCCATTTGCATCAACTTCCAAATTGCTAAAATACTCAAAAGAAATAAAAGTCCATGGAGAGGAGGACGAAAGAAAACCAGAAGTGAAAAGGGCGAGAAGGAATGTGCTGCTGACATTGATGATGACAGTGTATCGACTGACAAAGACGATGACGAGAAGGTAGTGGTGGTGTGCGATGCACTATCGGCAGAGACACCCAAAGAAAATGATGAAGAGGGTGGTGACAACAGCGACAACGAGGAAGACAACGAGAATGAAGGATATCCAGAAATGAGTAGTCAAGAAGAAGACATACAATTTCAATTGTTCAAAAAAACGAATGTATTTAAAGATGATCATGGCTCGTATTTTATTTACGTTCAAAGACGAGACAGATTTTTAATAGACCAAATACAAACAATGAAAGCTCATTGTGAGCCTTTGCATCTTCAAATCGGGATTGATAAATGTATCAAAACTAAAGAGGACGTTGATATTGGAGTAACGAGATTTCGAGCTTATCTATTTTTAAGATTACCAATCGAAAAACCGTTCACGTTGAAATTAGCTACGCCGCTCGGTCAGAAGGGAATGATCTCTAAAATAGTAGACATGTCTGATTTTGTTCCTAGCTGTCGACGTCCTCATTGTTCGGCCACAACCACCAAGACGACCATGAAAACCACCACAACTACCGCCACAGAGTACTTATCCGAAGATATCGTTAAATATAAAATGAGCACGGGCGAATACACTGATTCATTGACCAATTGTTTGGTAGTCAATAACTGTACATTCATTTCCCGTTGCACAGTCGGACAGCTCGAGCAAATGAAACAGAATTGTTCTCAAACTTTGATAGTTAGAAATTACGACGAAAAGGGGCATTTTCTAGGTTATACCGAAGGTGGTATTATGGGATACGTGAATTATTGGGTTTTAAATTTCTACGGTCCTGAACAATTGGCTAAATTTAAAAATGATGTGGCGTTCAAAAATATCTCTATCGCCAATGGGTTAGCGCTCGCTTTAAACAGGAATGCGTCCGACGACATTTACAACAAATCTGGAACCCTCATCTCCTCGCAAGTCAAAGAGGTGCTAGACAATTATTCTGTTCTTAACGCTTCTATTCAATTTATCGGTAACAGCGGCGAACGAAAGCCTCCACCCTACACCACTAAACAAGATATAATGCGCATTTGGGACACGATGAAAGACATTGAAAAATTCAAAAAAAAAATGATGGTTGCTAATCGCAGACAAAAAGAAAAAAATAAAAAGATGCAGTGAGTCAAGAGGACTCGTTCCTATGATGGACTCTCGTCTTTATTCAGTGCTATTTATGTTGTGACATATCGATGAAAAAAAAGCATGTTCCATGCTAAAACTTATAATACATATTATTTATCCAGAACCCTGTCGTTGTGTTAATATACCGCCTCTGTCTCCATGAAATGTTAGTAGTAGTCGTAGTAGTAGTACTAGTAATAATAATAATAACTAAGATGCAGATAGCACAATGGAAGACTCGATGCCTTACGGATATGTATGTAGACCAGACGAGTCGATATATTTTGATAATATACAAGTAGTTTTTATACCTGGACACAGAGGAACGGAACTGTATTGTGACAAATGTACCAACGACAATGATAATAATAATAGTAATGCCGCCGCCGGTGACAAGAAAACATTGATATACCCTCCGAGCAGATTACGGGATTCCGTTTCTCTTGCTACTAAAACATCTTTATTAACGAAAAAGGAATTGTTTTGTTTGAAAACTCATTTTGCCACTTTGATCCCGGGAAATGTAATAAAACGCGTGGCTCGCGGGTCAAAAGGTATGTTTGGGGTTCACGAAGGGTACGGTGACTTTTTAGATATGATTTCATACTTATTTCCGAACCTCCCTCCTATGCTCGTATTTACGTATAATTGGACACTGTCATGCAAAACAAACGCGGAATGTTTAGTCCATTTTTTAAATCAAAACGTCACATCGAATAGAAAGCATTTGATTTTTATTTCGCATAGCTACGGGGGCTTAATCGGCAGATATTTCGATAGAGTAATTAATCCTACGCTCAAAACGCCGTATACAATTATGATTCATCTTTTGATAGCTGTTCCTTTAAATGGAACTGTTACTACTTTGAAATATAAAGATGGCTCGGGTTTAATTTCTCTGGTTTTCGACAACACTCGAGATCTTATGGATGTAGTGACCAGATGGCCTTCGTATTACGATCTATGTCCAATCTCTATGAATAGGAAAGATCTTCTACTTCACCACCACTATTCTCCTTTTCACCATTCACTGAAGATGCTCAAAGAAGCGTTTGAACGTAAATCTCGTATGACAAAGCCACCTCCTCGGTCTCTCGAGCATTACACGAACCTTGGCCATCGCCCATACTGCGAAGGAACGACAGAAATTAGAATAAATGCTGAAGGTGTCCCGTCTAAATACGATAATATAATGTGTACAGGAGACGGAGTCGTGGAAAATGCCTGTAAACGCTCCGCTTTTGGTGGTAATAGCTCGTCCTCATTAAAGTTATCAACAACACATTCTTCAACAACGACAGAAACGAGTGTTGGAGGCAATAAAGTGAAAAGAAGTCGCTTACCCGTATTAATCAGGTATTTGACTCAATCGAAATCTAATCAGAATTATCACAAAAAGATTTTAACAACTAATCACACAAAAATGGTTATTTGGTCGCTGTTTACAAATATATGTCGCCCGTTGGACAAAGATATATCGGAAAACGGTGGAACATTAAAACCTCGGTGGTGGTTGGAAGTGAATTGGGACATTCTACCCGTTGAAACGTCCGTGTAGGGATCTTTTAGGATTCGACTCCCTCGTCATCTTCTTCTTCTTCTACGTCTTCCTGTTCGTCTCCTCCACCGTCACCGCTATCCCATTTCCCTCTTTTTCTATTATTTTTTTTTATACCAACGCCACCGCCGCTGACATCTTGATACAAGGTTGTCGTCATATTCTCACATTGTTGCATCCATTCTTTATGCAAGGTATTGATTTTAGATATATGTCGCCGATCAATCGAATTATTAGTTTTATAGTCTATAAAGTGTATAACGAATTCAAACCACTGAGAAGTGAGTGCGAGCCCACTTCCACCGCTCGAACCAGCACATATAATGGCGTGAGCATAATTATTTTTATTTCCGAATAAAACGCTATTTGCTAGCCACCACTTTGACGAAATTCTGCCGAGGTTGTACAAAGGGCACAAAGTGGCCGTCTCTTGATTTTTACTGTCCTCCTTTTTCATCATCTGAAACCCATTCCCTCGACAATACATTACTTTTAATCTTTTACGTTTATATAATCTAGTTAATAAATTAATAGCGACTTCGTCGTTCCCAGCAGCCGAATAAACACCAACTACTCCTTCATCTAGCGTGGCTATTTCTAGCATTTTTTTCGTTTCATTCGATATGATAGACATCATAGACATCTTGACGAGGTCGTATATCAATCTTGACACAGCTGTATAAAAGTTTTTCGGGTTTGCAGAAAATTTTACGTATCGCAAAGGAATAACTCGCATAGTTTTAAAATTACTAATGTCTCCATCATCATCGTCTTTACCGTCGTTGATGATTTCATTATTACTATAGCCCACTACAAGACAATCTAATGCTGACGTACATTGTGGATAAAACCCTTCTCTCTCTTGGACGATGTCTTCGTTAGCGTGATAATCTACAAACTGTTTCACAAATTTCCAGAAATCTTTAACTTTCAACTGTAATTGGCTCAAGTGAATAGCTTCGGATAAATTGAAATGAGGCGAAGAAAATGTACAAATGTTGTTATGAGGATCGAAATCCGAATATTGGTCGATGTTATTACGACCCATCAACCTACCATCTGAATGTCTGCTATAGTGTGTCGATTCAAAAACGTGTTTGTACAAACGGCCGCCCATTTTAATTCCCCGTTGTCCCCCCCATACCCTTCTGCGTTCATAGCTAGCATCCTCATCCTCATTATCATTGTCTTCTTCATCTTCTTCTTCATCGTCTTCTTCTATTCCATTTATACGAGGATGATGGGCTTTATCAATTTCAATGAGTCTACACCCCCCCGTACTTTTGTGAGCTGGTATGTTTGACCAAGGACATCTTTTAAGCATGCTTGAAGAGAATGAGAGAAAATAATAATGAAACTCTTCTTATTTGTTTTCTCCTACCTACATACTTCGTTTCACACACTTCCCCCCCTTTTTCACTCGAGATTGTATCAACAGTTACCGCCACTGCTACCACATAAAACTGCTGTATTCCTCTGTCTCTACCACACCACACACCTTCACATGACCGAATCACGACGGAACGCTCAGCGACGCCCGTGTGCATCTTCGACGCAATGGATGGATTTGAATCGTTCCGTTTTTGTTTTTCAAAGTGTTCCAATAGTGACCACAACAGCGGTGACAATGACAACGTCGTTGCCGACCACCTTAGTGTTGCTCCTCCTGACGAGGAAGATAGAAATAATGAGGATGACGATAGTATCCCTGTAACACGAGTCATTGGTGGAGGAATCATTAAACCAAGTACATTAGCATCAGTTTTTGGAAAACAGCAGACGTCTCTCCTTTTGTCGAATAATACACAGTTGAGAACGGATGCATCAATACCACCACTACTGTCACCACCAGAAAGACAGGAGAAAAGGGAAGAGGAAAAACAAAAAGAAAAGCTTATAAAGTTTGATCCTCACCAGCGACTAATTTACGACCAAGTGTTGGCCGATCTCAGATCGGATCAAGTTTCATCGTCATCATCGCTTTACGTTATTAATGGAGCAGCTGGAACGGGTAAATCTTACGTAGCTTCAGCGATAGCGAATTCTGCTATACTCGGGGGCCACAAATTATTTGTAACCTGTAAACAGCTTACGAATCTGAGCAATTTTAAACCGGAACATATCGAGTATTCTCCTCTTTGTCTGGAAAACACGGATATATTAACGCTAGCTAAGAATTCTCGATCGAGCGAAGACTTTGAAAGTAAACAGATTTTTCTTTCTTCTACTGCAAAATTAACTACGACTCTGAGTTTATTACAGAAAGATTCTTCTCTCACCGCCTCCCCCTCGTCTTTTGTGCATTCAAAAGGAACTAGTTGGTTCGAATCTATCAACATTAAAGATTCGATGGTAGAAGATTTTTGTGGGTATTTCCCTCCTAAACACATCGTTGCTACTTCCGCCGCCCAACAGGGACTGGAAAACAACCCCAACCCGCTCAGATATATCAGCGACAACGCCACTGTGTCTCTTTCGTCTTCTATTCTGGATAACCCTAGAAAAGGGAAACGTAATTTAATAATAATAGACGAATATGGACTCAACAGTTCAGCCGAAAACCTGTATATTCTTTACGCGATGGAAGCAATTTTCCCGCGTCAGAACGTCATTCTCTATGTTGGAGACCCAAATCAATGTGATCCTATAGGGTTCGAAAATACCCCAGAAGAAGAAGAGAATGCCTGGGACGGTATGGACTTTGACGAAGGTGATTATGGCTACGAGGATAGTGAAAATGAAGAAGAGAAAAATGGTGACAGCAGAGAGAAGCTACAGCATGCGAATAAGGTGCGAATGTCACAAAGGATGTTACATCATTTAGATTTTACAGACGTTTGGAGGCAGTTCTATTTCCCGTCTGTTGAGGAATATAACATTACAAAGTTTGAGCTGTCTACGAATCATCGATTGTCTACAAACAATCAGTCATCGCTACTATTGGAGCAACGGCTCCTCCACAAAAAAAACACTATTGACGTAACATACATAGCAGCAAGATACGTTGATTATATACGAGATATAATCGCTCGAAATGAAAGCCATCCGGCGGACTCGGATAAATTAGATTATACCAGAAAGTCTTCTTCAATCAGTCCATTTAATCCGAATATTATGTTACTTTTCCGAACGAACCTTCAAAGATGGACTTATTATATCGAATTCTGTCGAGCGTTATATCGTTGTATTTCGATTCATCATTCAAATGCCATCAACCCGTACGAACATATTATAAAAATTGATGCTCCCCCGTATTTCATTGTTCGGGGATTCATTTACTCCATTAACAAAAGCTCCCTGTCTGTATCTGATCAACGACGTTTCCCTTATATAAACAAAACAAAGTTTTACGTTACAGATTTTATGCGATTCATCGAGACTGACAACAACAATAATACTCAATACATTGCACAGATTAGCGGATGGACTACTCACAATGAGAATTTCATGGGGGAAAATTCTCGACAAACCCCTATCGTCATTGACGCGGTGACGGCTCCCGTTCTCATGGATGGTGCCCCATCTACTTTGGATAAAATACGACAGTTGTTTTTCCCTATTCTACCATCTTTTCTACAGACATCCTATCAGTGTCAGGGAGCAACATTTAAAACGGAATCTTTGTATTTAGATATGAAAGAGTGTTCAGAAAAACATAGGCTCGTCATGAAAACTAGAATGTGTGATCAATCTCAACTGAAATGTATCATAAACGAATAAAATAACAGACATGAAGAGATTTATATATATTTCATATTTGGCACCCCCTCTGGACAATGCAAAGTGCACAAAACATATTTATGTAGTGTCATGTTGTATGACGATGAAACAAATGGGGACCTACCCGAACACTTCGTTCCACTTTATTTCACACAATTTCTTCAAGAATGAAACAAAAAAAACCTGTGTGGTTAACACGTTTTAAAGGAACGCCACAAGGGGGGAATTAGATCTGGAAATACAATGATTAATAATTTCCTTTCTTTTCATATTTGCATCTCGGTCGGTTCGCTGTTTGCTGCTATATAAACACCTTCTGAACAGAGAAGAGGTTACAAGTTGATAACAACAGTGTTCAGTTGTGACGATCGAAATGCGCTCTAACGTGGATTTTGACCTACCAGAGAACCGTATCCACAGTTTCAAGAATTGGACCCCATCCACGCACACGGCATACCAAATGTTGAAGGCTGGTTTTTACTACACCGGCATAAAGGATATCGTTGAATGTCCTCATTGCCACGAGAGGTTCTCCAACTGGACAACAGACCAACGCCCCATCGACGTACACTTTCGACGAAGCCCTCGTTGCAGTATTGGGGGATACTCGCACATCCACCACACATATATTCCGACCATCAATTACGACTGCTGCAGAGCACTTGGACCAGACGTAGATGTGACCTACGAGAGTCACATAACCGGTGATTATTACAACATCACCTTTGTGACACTTACAGAACAATTAACTCCCGAAGCAGGATGATTACCTGCACATTCATCTTACACAAACCACCATGTAAATTGTTTTAACTGTAATATGTATATAAAATATCCACGCTCTGTTCATCATGTTTATTTAAAAATAAAGTATTACTATGTATATTGTACAGTCATCTTATGAACCCCGACAAACCCTAAATACGTGTCCCATGAATATTCCCATGAAGTTATCTCGTAGGATGTAGCAAACGTGTTTCTTTTGGGTAGGTACATAATAATTATATATATCAGAACAGGATCACCGACTTTGAATGTCACAGATTTCTCACACCTGTACACCAAACTTGTTCAGTTCCTTGTGAGCTGCAGCACTATTTCGACAGAAATCATACAATCATCTAAAATCATGGAAAATATTTCTTGAGCCACGTATCCTGAATCAGAATCTTCTCTTCGTCCCAAGATCTGGTAGCTCAAGAGACAAAAGATCCAAGTATTAATGCATTATCGTGTACAAAAAGAATATGTCTATTATTTACACTTACTCTTAGGTTATGACGTTACTCCCACCCCTAGGGTATGACATTACCCCCACTCCTACTTCTATATCTTACTATATACTTAGTAGTTGTTAGTGTTATTCTTTAGTGTCCACAGGAAGTTACACGGGGAGGGTATTATTATTGTTATTATATATATTATATATATATAATAACAATAATACAATTACTATAAGGTACCTAGTTAGGTTTCAACAACAACACTTGTTTCTAAAGAAGAAACTCTCGGACATCGAGAACTGTTCAGAAAGAAATCTCGAAAATTATGCTACATTAAGGTACATATTAGGATTATATGTTCAGATCTCGGAGCTTACGAGACAAAGGGTTGGAATGGAAATAATCGAACTGAATTCCAATGGACATAAGTAGAAAATATAAGTAGAAGATCTTCTCTGTCTCACACACACGGAGACGAAAATAAAATAATATCCCACAACCCATTACAAATGTGGGTAGTAAATTTCAAGATGATATCATACTCATTTGAGTGAGTATTTTGTTGTTTAGGTCAAGATTTAAATGTAAGGCTCATCTTTATAATAACTCTCCATTCAATAATAATTGATAGATACTTCATGGGGGGTTGGTATGTGATGTCCATCAGAAGGTAAACGAGTCGGGTCTTGTTTGGTGGACACACGTGGTCACACGTGTGACTAAGTGAAGGAGCTATTTAAACCCAAATCACATGTGCTTAAAGACACGTGTCATTGTATACGCGTTCGTGCAACACACGAGCAGACGAATAGGTTGGGTGTAAAACACCTAGGGCCTAGGTGTAAAACCTTGCATCAACACTCTTGTTACACCTAGCCCAGTGTAGGTGGGCTGGGTGTAGAGCTGGGTGTAAGAAGGTATACAAAACCGACTGTTACACCCAACCAAACAGGCAAAAATCTCGCATGAGCGGTTATTGCATAAAAATGTCTGTTACCCTAGGTGTAAGGTAGTATCTAAAACGTGTTCTTACACCTAGCCCCTGGGTGTAGGGGGTGGGTGTAGGGTAGAAAACATAGCAGGATTTAGCTGGATTTTACACCTATTGGGGCATAAGGTGGTGCACTTGAGAATTCAACCGTTAGTTTTCGAGGTTGTCAATTACATTTTGGAACAAAGTTATTTCTAACGGCTCGAGTTCCGAGATTTCGTTTTCCACGGACGATAATGATTCATCATCTTTTTTGGCGATTAATGGTCTTGTATCATTAGATTGTATGTATGGGGTGGGTAGCAGGATATTTATACTCGCATCTGTGTTGCTGCCATCGTCTTTGTTTTCACAAGTGTAGTTTATATTGTTGTCGAGACCATCATTATCGTCTGTTATTGGCAATTGAGATAATTCTTTGTATGATGTGTCGTTTATTTGTAGTATTAGCGAGGAGTTCTCTTCGATTACTGTTGGGGATTCGGTTGATACTGGTTGTGTGTCACCACTACTTTGCAATGATATGGTCCCCGCTAGCAGATCCTCTTTGTTTGTCGCTAGCGATTCAAGAGGATTAGCGCTCGAGGCAACGCTGCTGTCATCATCTATGTATTCATAGCAGTATATGGCCTCATCGTCCTTCTCCTTCTCGTTTTTCATCAATAACTCGGACGATTCAAGCAACACATTATCTTTATTTTGCAATAAAGCTGAGACTAGCAAGTCATCTTTACAGTATTTGATATCATCCTTCTCATTTGTTGTCACCGATTCTATAGGCAATACTCCTGGCATTTCCTTTTCTGATGTTACTGTCATCATCCTATCAATATCTACTGCTTCGATCACTGTCTCTTTTTGCAATAAATCTGAGACTAGCAAGTCATCTTTACAGTATTTGATATCATCCTTCTCATTTGTTGTCACCGATTCGATAGGCAATACTCCTGGCATTTCCTTTTCTGATGTTACTGTCATCATCCTATCAATATCTACTGCTTCGATCACAGTCTCTTTTTGCAATAAAGCTGAGACTAGCAAGTCATCTTTACAGTATTTGATATCGTCCTTCTCATTTGTTGTCACCGATTCGATAGGCAATACTCCAGGCATTTCCTTTTCTGATGTTACTGTCATCATCCTATCAATATCTACTGCTTCGATCACAGTCTCTGCATCGCTAATGTCAAAGTTGGGGATTACTTCTATTTCGTTTTCTTCATTTTCTTCTTCATCTTCTTTCATTTGATTGCCGTATCTTGCTTCATGTTCTACCGTGAGATGTGAGCGTAGCTGTAGTGGTGGTGGTGATGGTGGTGATGGTGGTGATGGTGGCGATGGTGATGGTGATAGATAATTGTCTTGGCACTGCTCGTCATCACCATCATCTGAATAATAACTACGATGATGATTGTGTATAAATGTTTCTGTCGCGGAAGCCAAATCGCTACGGCTTTCATTTCCCCCAGTTCCAATTACCTCGGCAGTATATCTAGCTTTCCTTACATTTTCTATAAGTGCCTCAGAGCGCTGTTTCTCTTCTATACTTTGATTCTTTGCATCTTCCATTGCTAGGTGCTTCATAAAAGATTGTTTCAGTTGTGCCAAGATAGCCGTTTTAAATTTACAGCAAAATAAAGTAAAATTAGATGCAGGCTCATTGTTAGCTAATCTTTGCCTTTCCATTTCCCGTTTCACTAACACATTCGGATCAACGGTTTCTTGTAGACTTATTTTGGCGTATTCTTCCAACAACATTTTCATGTCATCGTTACTGATAGTCGAGAGTTGATCTCCCAACCCGACAGTCATTTCCAAAGCAGTTTCACGTATGATATCGCCTCCTAAATAATGCCCAAATTTATCGACAAGAAACACTAGTATGGTTTTGGTTGTTTTCCCATAGAACAATATAACCTGTATTCTATCTATTATGAAATAACAAAGGTCTGTCATATCTTTCACTGTTCTTCTGGTCTCCAAAGTCGAGCGCCTGCTGTCATTGATTAGAGCATTAGATAACGATTCCTTCATTGATATAATTAAATTGGGATTACTCAAGATAGTCGTATATTCCGTTTCTTCTATGAATTGGTTAATATTCTGTAAAATATTTCTTTCCCTGGTACGAGAAAATGTATGTTTCGAACTTAAAGTGCGGAACGACGGCATTTTGATGCAAGGTTCTTAATTCTATGTAGACATATTGTCTTCCCTGTGTTTTTACTACTACTACTACTGCTACTACTATTACTACTAGAGTATAATGTACATTAGTTTGGTCATCGATCGAAAGTATTTGTCATTCAAAACTCGTCAATTAGGAGGTTTTGTTTATCATATTGTGTCCCAAGTCCCGTGAACTCGTCACGCTTTCGGATCTCTTGTCAGATATTTTGTTCTGAACTTTTTCTTTCTCGAGCTCCGAGATCTCCCGACAAGAAGATTTCATGTTAGGATCTACAACTAGAGAGTCATTCACTCGATTTATTGTTTTTCGAGCCTTCGGATTTCTGATCAGATATTTCGTTCTGAACTTTTTCTTTCTCGAGCTCCGACAGTTTCTTTGTTCCGAAGATGTTATTGTTACGACTTAACTACCTAGTAGTTATCGTATTATTATTATTATTATATATATAATATATAATAATAATAATAATAACACCCTCCCCCAATGAACTACCTGTGGACACTAAAGAATAACCTACTAACTACTACGTATATAGTAGGTTATAGAAGTAGGAGTGGGGGTAATGTCATAACCTAAGAGTGGGGGTAATGTCATGACCTATGATTTGGAGTGACGTCATAACCTATGAGCAGGAGTTACGTCATAAGTAAGGAGTTGGAGTTACGTCATAACCTAGGAGTTGGAGTTACATCATAACCTAGGAGTTCTTTAGGATCTACAACTAGAGTCATTCGCTCGGTTGTTTTATTCCTCTGAACTTATTTTCTCTAGCTACGACATATTTTGACGAGAAGATTTCATGTTAGGATCTACAACTAGAGAGTCGACAACTGCGGGATCTACAAATCCTCAACAATTCCCCTTCGGGTTCTTCTGAATATCTCTCATACTCTATGATCTACATATAACCGTATGGGTTGTTTTGGGATGTACACATACAGGAATGTATGTGTTCGGAGATCTTGGGTTGAGATAAGTTCGATGCAGGATGTGCTGCTTGAGTGGTGATTTTATTTGAACGATTTGAGTTACATATTCTTTCAAACTGAACATTTTTCATCTCCATGTCTAAAGCATCTTTGATCGAGAGATTCTATTTTGAGCGTCGACTACAAGGTTCTAGTGTTTGTTCGTCCGTCTAAATATCGTATTTCTTTAAATATAAGAGAAGAATATAGCACACCAAAAAACAATGAAGAGAACAAAGACATTGATGGTAAATGGTAGTGATGACGATGGCAAGATTGAACAAAGGCGAAGTAGAAGTCTTGTTAGAGGAAGAAGTCGAAGTCCATCTCCTTCTAGAGGACACAACTCACATATGGTTAGAAGAAGGAGTAGAAGTCCGTCTGCTTCTATAGGAAAAAGTCCTAGAAGGAATGTAGGAAGAAGTAGAAGTCCATCTGCTTCTAGAGGAAAAAGTCCCAGTAGGAATGTAGGGAGAAGTAAAAGTCCTGCCACTACATCTCAGCAGAGGCATAAAAAACGACGTAGTAATAGCTCTGGCTCGGAAAGTGGAGGAGAAGATCGTAGACGAGCTACGATCCTAAAATGTGTATATTGTCAAACGATAGAAACTAAAAAGTCTTTAATGACGAAACATGTCCGTGAGACACACCCAGTTTATCAATGTCCTTTATGTGCGGATGGTCATTATTTGACGTTCAACAAGTATAAGCTCCACGCCAAATATAAACATATATACACCAACTGCATATTTTGTTTGGACACTATTAACCATGGTGCTCGTTATAAGAATTGTCCACGCAAACAACAGTTTGAATTAGCAGTGGCTCCGTTAGTGGTCAATGAAAGAAAGAAACCCAAATCTTTTGGTAGTAACATACAAATTAAACAAACCAGTCAAATATTAGACAATAGTGGGAATGTGAAATATAAATATGTTCAGTCGACTACTAAAGGGCCTACAGACAATTTTATTGTACGTGGCACCAAATATGTGAAGCTCCCAAAACAGATTGTTAAACATCAAAATAGAAACTTCGTCGTTTCATCAGAATGCAATGGTGGGTCTAATGACTCGGACAGCAATTAGACAATACCACACACAAAATAAGAGAAGGCTAGAACAAACGAGCTTTTGTTGTTTGTCAAACCAGACATTTGTATCATTCACCATCGAGGATGTTTCAATTTCAATCAATAGATTTCTCCAAAATTGAACCCGGAGTTCCAGAATTTGCTATAAACAAGCACAAAGACAAATGTAAAGACAATTTGAGTACAAAGAACCATCTGTTAACTCCACTGAAATCCATCATCGATGCTATGAATAAGGGACGACCGCTCTTTAACACTAATAGCAATATCAATAGTAATAATAACAGTAAGGACATTGATTACAGCGCGTTAAGTACTATGTGTATGTTTTGCAATGATGAATCAAAAGGTGATACCGGAAACCCTATTTTAGCAGGAGCTCATCAGAAATGTTGGAAAGAGTGTCTGGCAGTCGAAATAAACTTTCACCAACGACTTGCAAAAGGGATAGATCCGAATTCAGCGTTTAGTGGCAATATTATTGATGGTGGCGGAGGCGGTAATCATACCTCCGAACAGGGTCTAGTCAGCCGAAGGATACAAGCTCATCTAGGAGCTAGTTCGAGTCGAAAGGTACACTTACTTCCAGTGTTTTCTACGATTAGAAATAAAGAAGAATTGGAAGCGACTATCAAAGCTACTTTGGGTGCTAACGTCAATAATAAAAACACTGCTAAAAGCGTACAAGCGGGGAGGTGTCTCATTAATTTGTTAACGAGCGACGAGCCATTTTATAGTATCAAAAGAGACTCGATCTGTAAATATTTGCTTCGTATCGCTCAAAATCACCTGACTCGTTTAAATACAAAACTCGTGCTATGTAGCCCCGGAACTTTGTCGTCATCATCGTCATTTTATAGCGTAAACTTAGGAGACATATGTCTCATGGATATCCCATTTATAGCCATATGTGATCCAAGTACTCTTGAAGGGCCGGCTGTACCGTCAGTGTGTGTCCGACCAGCCAATATCACCGCTACCTGCTATCGTGCCAAATCATTGGTAGAAACGATGAAAACTACTAATGAGTCCAGTTATAGTAGTGATAATAATGATAGTATAGCCTTGTTCACATTAGAAGCACCTGTTTTGGTTACTCCTGTAACAGACAAGCAATTGACAGAATCTAATAAATATAACGGATTGCAATTGCCGGTAATCACTGACTGCGTAGTCCCTGTTTTGTTGAGCTCTAGTATGATAGGGCCTAAAACACTCGCTCCTGCTTCATCTATTGATTTCCAAAAGACTTGTACGGCACTGATAGCAAAGCCTGCGACAGAATCCGAACAATTTACCTATTATATGCAATACACGTAACGAAACAAATGGCAAAGACTCATAACTAGAAAGCAAATAGAGGGTCTCTGAGCACTCCACTGTACATGCATGTAGGAAAAAATAAGAGAAATGAAACGAAGAAAAGATGAAACCCGATCCTACCAACATCGTGATATAGATGATGTATTCGACATGCGTTCTGACAATGATGACACCGAAAAGGACGATGGCGATGATGAGGATGACAGTAACGAAGTAGTCAATGAAGATATTAAAGCATTAGAGAAAATTCGTAATATTAATGTCGTCGTAGCAGCAAAGAATAGAAACAACAATTGTTCAGAGCAGCGACAACAACAACGACGACGATACCAAGCAAATACAGACTGCCGAGAGGATGAATATAACGGAAGCTTGGATGAGGAAGGCGACGAGATATTAGAAAAAGGGAATGGTATAATGGTTATGAGAAGACGTACCCTACAAAGAAATCCGGATCGCATGGAAAATATGTACGCATTAATATGTTTGGACGTCAATTACACGCTTTTAGATGAAAACGATAAACTGTTTCCTAGTTTTTCGGATTTCTTCGATCGAATTAACTATCATCTACCTACTACTAACTTGAAAACATGTTTAGTTATTTATTCGCACGGTTCTCCTAGTTATATACAGAAGGTATTAGCAAATCAACTTGCTCCTTTTTCGAAAGTGTTCAAATTAGTTTTAGCAGATGATAGAAATAGACTTACTAAACCGGTTACCAAAGTCAGACAGTATTTAGATTGGAAATATTTAAAAGGACCATCAATTATAGTGGACGATCGACTCGATATTGTGAGAACTGGATTGTATGATGTGCCTATTTGTGTGTGCGATTTCTATAAATTCAACAGTAATAAAACAAAGGTAATAGATGTCAACTATAAAGGTTTGTTGGCATTCATGATAAAAGAAGTAAACCGATTTGTTCAGAGGAGAGTTAAATAAAAAATAAATAGCTTCAGAGGAGGGCCAAATACAACAATATGTACAAACCTCGATGTTGTATTTTGTGTTGTACCTATGTGTTTGTTGTTCGGTTTTGTTACATCGTGAGAGTGACTCTCTTGAAGCTTGTTTGGCGTTGATGAGAAAAGAAGTACTTAAAAAATAGAATTATAAACACACATTCAGCCATAGGACAAGTTTTGTAGATCCTCCAGTGGTATATTCTTACCAGTGGTTTGTCGGGGTTCATAAGATGACTGTACAATATACATAGTAATACTTTATTTTTAAATAAACATGATGAACAGAGCGTGGATATTTTATATACATATTACAGTTAAAACAATTTACATAGTGGTTTGTGTAAGATGAATGTGCAGGTAATCATCCTGCTTCGGGAGTTAATTGTTCTGTAAGTGTCACAAAGGTGATGTTGTAATAATCACCGGTTATGTGACTCTCGTAGGTCACATCTACGTCTGGTCCAAGTGCTCTGCAGCAGTCGTAATTGATGATCGGAATATATGTGTGGTGGATGTGCGAGTATATATAATAGCACAGTCCCAATACTGCAACGAGGGCTTCGTCGAAAGTGTACGTCGATGGGGCGTTGGTCTGTTGTCCAGTTGGAGAACCTCTCGTGGCAATGAGGACATTCAACGATATCCTTTATGCCGGTGTAGTAAAAACCAGCCTTCAACATTTGGTATGCCTTGTGCGTGGATGGGGTCCAATTCTTGAAACTGTGGATACGGTTCTCTGGTAGGTCAAAATCCACGTTAGAGCGCATTTCGATCGTCACAACTGAACACTGTTGTTATCAACTTGTAACCTCTTCTCTGTTCAGAAGGTGTTTATATAGCAGCAAACAGCGAACCGACCGAGATGCAAATATGAAAAGAAAGGAAATTATTAATCATTGTATTTCCAGATCTAATTCCCCCCTTGTGGCGTTCCTTTAAAACGTGTTAACCACACAGTTGTTTTTAGCATGGAACATGCTTTTTTTGTTTTGTTTCATTCTTGAAGAAATTGTGTGAAATAAAGTGGAACGAAGGGATACTAGATAGGGATATTCATTTTGTTTCGAAGGATCCCAAAAACAGAAACTAATTATTTACAGGACTGTATTAGTTGTATTTTATGGAAGTCAACAAGATCTGGTTAGCTCGAAACCTTTGCATCCCGAGCAACCAGAGAGTTTCTTCGTTCGTTCGGAAGAGTTCATTTTAGGATTAGAACTAGCAACACATTTGCTTCGAATTTGTTTTATCCAGCCTTTGGATTTCTGGTAAGATATTTCTTTCTGAACGATCTTTCTCGAGCTCAGAGAGTTTCTTCGTTCCAAAGATGTTACTGTTGCGACTTAACTACCTAGTAGTTATCGTATTATTATTATTATTATTATTATATATATAATATATAATAATAATAATACACCCTCCCCCATGAAACTTCCTGTGGACACTAAAGAATAACACTAACAACTACTAAGTATATAGCAAGTTATCGAAGCAGGAGTGGGGGTAATGTCATATCCTAAGAATGAGGGTATTGTCATAACCTAAGAGTGGGGGTAATGACATAACTCAAGAGTAGGTATGTGTAAATAATACACGTATTCTTTTCGTACATGACAATAAATTATTGGTGTTCTCTCAGAACATAATATTTCACGAACTAGGTACCAGATCTTGAGACGAAGAGAAGATTCTGATTCGGGATACACGGCCCAAGAAATGTTTTATAAATTTGAACTTTGAGATTATCGGACGAGAAGGTTCCAGTTTAAGATAGACAACTAGATCCATTAGCGCGGAACATTGCTATCTCGAGATCAGAACGTTTAAAATCGGAAGAACCTATTTTGGGACTACAACTAGTGAGTCGTTTGCTCTGAATGTTTTTCTCTAGCATTCGGATTTTGGTGCAGAGGTTTCCTTCTGAACTGTTTGTATTTTTTATTTGACTCCATGAGTTTCTCTGTTCGGAAGATGTTATTGTTCCTAGAGGTCTTTTTAATGTAGTAGTCATTACAAAGCTCTCAAAAACGAAATCCGAAGTAGGAAGCTCAGGGTTGAAGTCAATATACAATACCTCAAGTTCCATCGCCCGACTGTCCACCTGTTGACATAGAACAGTCGACAGAGAATATCTCTCACTTTCCGTTTGTCTCATCACTTTTGTTGGGGTATCCTCTCCAATACATTCCTAAATCATCTTCGCTCTCACTTGGTTCTTGTCACCTTCCCACGTTGGCCGTATACACATTATTCGAGATTCGTTACTGCCATGCTCCTTCTCCTCCAATGATGTTCTTCTCCAACTGAAAACTGTATCCCCTTCCCCATGCGCATGGGCACGCAAAGGAGGTGATTCCTCTACGAGTGACCGGATAAAAACTCCCGAATCTATTGCTACTCGATTATTCGTAGTTCGTCTGTCTTTGGATCAAAATGGGGAAATCAACTCAAACCGATTTTCATCATCCACTTGCTGACGATAAGGCAAAAAAGGAAGAGGAAGACTCGGCTTCTGTTCATTTGGGATATTCATCTACATGTTCTTCGTCGTCCAACAGTTCGTCTTCTTCTGCGTCTTTGACTTCCAACAATTCGTCTTCGTCTTCCAAAATTGTACGTCATGCCCGAAAGATTGTCGAAGGAACTAGAACACGATTCCTGGAAGATATGCAAAGACTAATTCGAATCACATTGAAAGATGTTATTAGAGAAATGCAAACTGAAGGAGAAACAGAAGAAACAACGGTGAGAAAAGAAAATGTTGATGACAAGCACGACGAGAATGAGGAAACACTTACCACCATCAACCAAAGAAGAAGCGGAGGAGGAGGAAGACGTGAAACTCGTAAACGCAAGAGAGCAAATATTACCAAGGTTCCTCGCAGATGTTATTTTGTTATTTATAAACGGATCGAAGGAGGATTTAGATATAAATTTGCGTGGATAATCAGTCATGGTCGGTATTCGAAAAGGCTCGAAAAACGTCGAACCGATAGAAAAGAATTGTTTAGGCTATCGCGACAAATGGATAAACTAACTCCGTCCGAAGAACAACACCTGTTGCGCCTCAAAAGGACATTTAGTCCTTGGTACATATATGACATTCACAAAGAAACCCTTTTTACGACAGAGCAGAGAAATCAGTTCATCGAAGCGCTGTCGGATCGGCTCAAAGAAAAAGGGGTAGCTACGAAAAACAGCTTATTCGAATTTTCTACCCCAGACGGAAACCGTGCAGAATTAATAAGGTTTATAGACGAGATCGTCGAGGAGTTAATCAAGGAGTTTGACGATCTCCAGATGAGTCCAGGTACGTTCTTAGATGAAAATAAAGATGACGGAGAGGAAGAGATTGACTGCGAGAAGAAATATGAGGAAAGATATGAACAGCATGACATTAAGTCAAAACGTGTACTGGAGGAGGAGGAGGAGGAGGAGGAACAAGAATACGAAAGAAATTATAGTACCGAAGATGAAGATGATGACAAAGAAACGATAGACCAGTGCAAACGCTCTCGAGTACTTCCTACTGAGATTAACAATGATGAAGATGACTACCTAGGCACGAAAAAATCCCCGTGAGCGCTCTCGAGGTTATCAGTCTTCATCTACAGTGTCCACAACTTCTGCCACATGTTCGTCGTCAATGCCCTTTGGAACAAGTAACAGCCTGTACGAGTAACGGAATAATAATTGTGCTTCAGGTTTTACTTTCATGTTTTACCTATTAATTGTATGTACATTGTGTATAATAAATACGACCAAACCACTATTATTGCTCAACTACTCATATTTCTTCTTCCTTGAACACCTCGATCCACAAAAATACCTCGAAAACTAATACAACATCTAATTTTGAGAATGTCCTCAAGCTCGGATCTCGAGAAAGAAAAAGTTCAGAACGAAATATCTAAACTAGTATCCGAAGACTCGAGGAATACAAAACCGAGCAAATGACTCTCTAGTTGTAGATTCTAAAGAACTCCTAGGTTATGACGTAACTCAACTCCAAGATTATGGCGTAACTCCATCTCCTTACCTATGACGTCACTCAATTCAAAGGTTATGACATTACTCCAACTCCTGTGTTATGACGTTACCCCCACTCTTAGGATATGACATTACCCCCACTCCTACTCCTATAACCTACTATATACTTAGTAGTTAGTAGTGTTATTCTTTAGTGTCCACCGGTAGTTTATTGGGGGAGGGTGTTATTATTATTATTATTATATATTATATATATAATAATAATAATAATACGATAACTACTAGGTAGTTAGGTCGTAACAATAACATCTTCGGAATGAAGAAACTTTCGGAGCTGGAGAAAGAAAAGTTCCGAGAAAAGGATCTGACCCGAGATCCGAAGGCTCGATAAAAATGGACCGAGCTAGTTGTAGAACCTAAAATAGAAGTTGCTCGTCAAAAGATCTCGGAACTAGGGGAAATAAGTTCCGAAATAAAAAGAACCTGATCTGAAATCTGAAGGCTCGAGAAAAATAAAACTGAGTGAATGAATATCTAGTTGTATATTCTAAAATGGACTTTTCTCATAAAAATATGTAGGAGGGAGAGGAAATAAGTTCCTAGAAAGAATTATCTGAACTGCCAGAATTTCATCAGTATCCTCCTCAGGTACTGTTTCCCTCGATTGTTCGCTCTTTTGATTCAACGATCCTACCCTTTCTCTACGTCCGCATGAGCAACAACGATAAAATAATACCATAGATTAGGGATATTCATTTTATTTCGAAGGATCACAAAAACAGAAAACCGATTTACAGGATAAAGGGTACCACATACATTAGGGTATTCACATACGTTTTGATAAATATGGATCTACGATTAGAACGAGTTGGTAGTTCAACTGCGCATCTGGGAGACCCACCCATGTGTCCGTCGTCTTGGGGTTTATATATAAATTCCGGGATCCGATGCTCTCTGTATATCGACAGTCCTTGCAGTGGTGTTACAAGTATAATCCGTCTAAATAGAATAATATGCCTGAACTAGGTAGGATATGGTGGGACATTAGTTCTGGGTGGGATGGAAAAGAGGTTCGAGCAATGTTGACAAAATATAGTATGAACGAGAATGATTTCATACATACGTAACATCAAACATCATTCGCTTTATTTTGTTGTTGTTTATATTTACAATACTATATTACAATAATAGGATCTAGCTGCCCATGTGGAGGATGAGAATTGTTTGACATCTGTCAATTTACAACTCTTGTTTCAATTCAAACACGTCAATTATGGATTCAAATCTACATTCGTAGGTGGATCAGATGCAAACGGACCCAATGATTCAAAGATATCTGTTATTTTGTTGTCGTTGTCGGCTGTATGTTTATCTGGACGAGTTTTGATAAAAGTCAACGTCCCGTTTTGAGAGTTGACCCGAAATTCGCATATAATCCTTCGGGTTGTCCACGTAGGAGCAATGAGCTCATGAGTAGGCATCGGCGTCAACAAATACTTGTAACTAGTATCAGAACTAGAGATAAAATCTATGGATTTTGCATTCCAATCTGCGACAGTGACGACGACTCGATGTTGCCATTGACGTCTCGTTACGACACTTCCGTTGTCTCGGATTCCCCAATGGAGAAGGAGTTCGATCGTATGCACATCTTTAATTTTAACGTAATATTCGTCAGTAATTACTGGAGGACAGTTCTTTAAAGAACAACTTGACGGAGAGTATTCTATAGCTATAAACAACAATCCGTCGTATTTACATTTGCCTAATATCGCTGCTGCTGTCGCTTCCATTGCTATTTGTTTTTGGTAACGTTGAATTATTTTGGTCGCATTTTTCGGATCCTTAAAATGTACCAAGTCGTCTATAGAGGTGAAACGACGATACATGTCGTCTTCTTCGTTTCGTTCATAGCTTCGAGTTGATGGAGGATGGTGAGGAGTTGACAGAGCCATGTACACGTCGTAATTTAGAACGGATAACCGGAGAGTAGAGTAAAAAGTGAATGGTGCGTTACATTTATACTTGTTCAAAATATTAATCATAAATATAGAATCTCGAGTCCCGATCGTATCGAATAAACATTGAAGCTGCTTCTGAGTAATGATCGAAGTTGTAGATCCGTTATATGTGCCTTCGCCGAGAGGCAAGCTTTTGTATTTCCGATTTATGTCTAATACGTTATCGGGAAATAATTTATGCTCGCAGACGGCTAGTATTTCCGTTATTATAAAAGGTAGACTCGCGTCGTCCTCTCTTTCTTCGAAATATTCGCATTGTACTATAACGCCACAATTGAAAGGCGATTCTACCCTATAACACCTTTGCTTGGCGGGCAATGTAACAACGATACGATCGTTTATCCATATCCCCACACCCTTGATTCCGTCCCATTTTGGGGCGAGATAATAATCGTTCATTTCACTCAGGTCCAAACGGGTACCGGTAGAATATATCGTTTTATTCCAATTTCCCAGTACAATCGAATGCTTATCGCCGGTTGGGGTTGCCATTCCTCTTGTGGGAAATTTTAGATAATCTTGTATAAACGATGAAAGGTTATTGCGAATCAATTTATTGGCCCATTTCATAATGACTCTATAAAGTATTTGTCCACCTAATTCGGAAAACGGGGCGAGAATCGGTATCGAGGCCTCATTCCCTATTTGGTATAAAAGCGTGTCGCTGCTGTAATCTGTTGGATTCTTCCCTATACTATTCAATAGACGTTTATGATTGAATTCTAATTCAATTTCTAGTAGAGTGAAAGATAAATCAGTACTCCGACACACTCCAGTTCCTCTATATTTCGAAAATGTAGTAAACGAGATTCGACAATGTTTCAATAAACATCGGACATTGTCGCCCCTGTTCTTCTTTTCGCCATCTTCATCGTCGTCATTACCGCTGCCTGATAAGTATATGTAAAAACAAATTCTCCTTTTTGCGGTGTGCGTTCGATGTTTCCCCGTGAAATCATTTGATTTCCCCAATACTGTTTTAAATTCATCTTTAGATAGAAGAGTTTCTTTTGAAATTGTAAATACCCAATTGTTAATAGGTAAAAATGGTTCACTACAAACATTTCTGTTCTCCTCGTCATTGTCGTCATCGTTGTTGTCGAGAAATGCCGTACAATAATAATTCTCAGAGCGAGAATATAAAAGTCGTTTTTCGTCGAATTGTTGCAATATTTGTCCTCCATCAGTTCCTTCGTGCAAAGATAAATCTGTATATTGATACGCTGGTATTACGCAAGTGATATCACGGGTTCTCGCTACATTCCTCGCCACAGTGTTCCCCTTGTTAGATTGAACAGTAGTGACTGTCTCGTAAACCCACTCCGTACTTTGGATTTGGCTCGGCGAACACCATCCATTATCGACCATATATTTGAGTACGTCATTCCGTAGCTTTTCCCGTGACTCTTTCACATTCAGTTGTTTGCATATCTCTTCGTGTAAATTGTCTCTCAATAAATGTTCGGTTGTTATTTCCACTTCAATGTTTTCTTTTTCCACTGCGGATGCCATATTGGTTCGCATCAAATAGAAAAAATGTTTGTGGCAGAAATGATGGCAGATGGCAGATGGCGATGTTGGTGGTAGCAACAGCAGTGATGGCGAAACAAATGTGGTGGTGGTGATGGTAGTGGCGGGCTGAATATGTTCCCTAAATCAAGCAAAATGAAGTAGAGTGGGGGGGAGTTGTGAGAATTGTTCAGGCGCAGTAAACTAGAGCAAGAGATGAAATAATGAGGAGTGGGTGTAATGGGTGTCTACAGAATAATATAAAGTCGTGAAGGTGTCATATCGAAATATCCAGTTCACTCTTGACGACGATGGCATCAACATCCGCACCCTCCTCTTCATCGTCTACTACTGCAAAACGAGAAGTCGTTTCGGTGGTTACGAGCGATGATGACGAATATGACAACAATATCCAGTACTTTGACTACAACAATGACGGCGGCAAAGAAGATGAAAATGAGATTCATTATTCGGAGGAGGGCGAGGAGGAGCAGTTTAGATCAGTCTGTAAGCGCTTTTGCGAAATCAGAAAAAGTTCGTCGTTGTTTGATGGTGTACCAGAGGAGACTGTAGTATCTTTCATTATAAATCAAATTTGCTCATCGAAAGGATTTGATTTAAACGATCCACAAAATAGCCAATACAAAGGATGTTTGATCGAACTGAACGAAAAAGTGTCGGAACAGGGACAGCTGGAGCAGCCGTTAACCTTTCTTGACTATCAAGAACTGTTTAACAAACTTTTCAGTTGTTTACAGCCTCCTCAACGTAAAAGGACTAAATCGATACTCGTCAGTTCATTCGTTCCTTCCATTTGCAACGAATTACTTTCCCAAGACAAACAAACGTTCATTCCACGAATTTCATTGAAGATGGGGGTCCTGCACAGGAATTCTACTGCCAAGGCAATGTTCATTGTCGATCTTCCTGCTACTTTTCAGGTTGTTGGAACTGTCAAATCGGTTCCCGCAGAAGTTGGGATGGAATACATAGTTATACCTTTTACGGAAACTTCTACGTTTCAAGACGTTATTTCAAAGGCGATTCCTAAGAAATGTCTAAAACAGCTACATGAGATTTATCATCCCTCTCGGAGCAGCAGTGCTTCTAACAAAAGAATACGACGCGAGCCAAACCTGGAAAACGACAACCGAAAACGACAGGTCATGGAAGAGTTGGAAAATATGGACTTTAAAAATATGAACTGCAGTTGTACGATTCGCCTTACACAAAAGGTCGACGCGTGTAAAATAAACATAACTGCTGACAGCAGAAAATGTATCATAGAAAAGCTTGAAAGCAAAGGAAACTCGAACGATAATCGCCCACTTATAGATCAACGATGTGTAGTGGTAAGCTTCGATGGAGGCTATCTGAAAATATTCAACAATAAGGAGAATAGAGACAAAAAAAAAAGAGAGCTCGCGCTAAATGATCCCACCCAGCCGTCGCATACGGCCACTCTTACTTTGTGGGCCAACCTCGCCATAGTAGTGGGTGAGTTGCCGGAAATTAAAAAATATTGGAAGGATGTCGGACAGCCTGATGTGGATAACGCTACACACTTGCAATTAACAACTTAGATTACTATGTGAAAACGTACAAAATGTAAAATTGTATGTGTACTTATTTGTACGTCATAGTTTTTATCGTAATTTTATCGTGTCTTGTCGACGTCAATATGCTCCTTCCATTTCATGGCCATAACCATTGTGGCTATTACATTACTTTTGTGAATTTACTTACAATATGGTAGAATGAATGCACAAATAAACACATTGTAAACACGTACCTACTTCTATTCTTTATTTGACACAAAAGGGGGGTTACAATTTGAGAGCTTCCACGTGGAAGCTCTTTAATCCCACGGTAAGTATCTATGACTGATATTACCCTTGCTGTTGATCATATCATACGGAACTATCGTTCCAGTAATATAATGTACGTCATTCATTTGCAACGTAGGTTTAGATAAAATGTTGCTCAACAAAACCGGAGATTTGATCGTAGATTTAATATGAATGTCGCCCCGAGTTAATCTGCTCCTAATATCGTCTAACGAGAGTTCGTTCAATGAGGATCTCGCTGGTGTTTCGACGTATGATGGAGTAATTAACTCCATGTTCATACATGTGAATAATCTTCCGATTCGACCATTGACTTTGAGCCCAATCGTACTATTACAAGGATGATTTGATGGGTTATTGTCACGAGCTTGTAGCGGAAGCCCGTTTACACACCACGTATTAGTATTATGATTGAAAAGAGTGCCGTTGACTAAATATTTCAAGCCTCGTTTGAATTCTGGCTTTGTTTTACTAGAACACAATGTGTGTATATTCCTGTTAGCTAACGAAGGCAACATGTCTTTTACCAGCTGATTTTCGCTTAAATCGTTTTCGAATATGTAGCCTAAAGAATTGCGTGCCAGCGTTTTGGGGTCTGTGGCACTAGAGAGTGTTTGCAGTGCCTCTAATTTGTCGAAATACGTCGGCAAATTAATTATCATAGTGAAGACGGCTACAGCAGTCATTGTGGCTACCTTGTCAGCAAAATAGGAATTAGTGAAATAACCTAAATTAGAAGACTGCAGTGGAATATATGTCATACACTGCGTGAATGACATAGTTTGAGAATTCAATTCGTATAGAACCTGTTTATTCGTCCACGAGCAAGTGTAAAACGGTGGAGGAGCCGTCCTCAGAATACTTTCTTCTTCATTTGTAAGTACCAATGGAACGCAATCAACGGATTCTATGATCAAATCTTCATTTTCTGATTTATGTCTATTTTTGTTCACATCTATATACAGAGAAAACGCGACAAAGTTAAGGTACTGTTTACGACTCGTAAATAACGTTTGTACACGAATTTTGCCGTGTTTGAAAAGATTAGAAGGAACATCTCGAAACGATTTTGGTTGTATTACTGTTTGTGACCCACCCCTTTCGTCTTCTAATAGTAAATATTCAGGGATGCTGTATTCGATAAACATCGGACCCAGAGCTCCGTTGGTGGTCGTTTTATATATCATCTCTTTAACAGTATAGAAAGCTGATGAAGCGGTACCTTTGGTCGTAACGATACCGTAGCGACATTTTGAAAGACCGGTCTTTATCCGAGAAACGTCGGCTAACTGAAGGATGTGACGTGGAGAAGATTTTCTGGATGAGGAGGAGAAGGAAGAGACGACCATCTCAGTTTCTAAGGGGATCGATGAATTTGGCCGAGATAAACATTGCATGTCCATGCATTTGTTATATGGGAATCCGCTCATTAATTTTCCATCGGGCATACGCTCTGCACAATTTTTTATAGCGTATGAACCATCTCTATCGCACGACACATAGGAATTTGGAAATGATTTCACCCATTGCGTCGGAAGTTGGATATCTGCGTTTTTGACGTTGTTTGTTTTACACGGATTCAAATCTAGGCATTTTTGGGACTCTTCTGAAAAATATTCTAGGGGTCGACAAGACATTTCTCTGTATAACTCCGGCCTCGTGGGATCGCACTCGTAAAACGTATTGCTGCTAACGTTGATTTCACCCGGTTTGTTTATCTTAGGAGATTTTGAAACGAGTAATTTCTGATAACATTTGTACGAGGCTGAATGAATGCCACCCAACCCATCGCATTCTCCATTTCCAGAATAAAACGTGGATCTAGGACAAGAAAACGTTTTCAACTGATTGCCAATACATTGATGATATTTTGAGTTCTCGAAATCACTCGTGTCTCCTATCCCAAATATCCGCGATGTTTTATCATTGTCATATTTGACAAGAGACGTAATATCTTTCATTTTATTCACGTTTTTAGGAGACGGAAAAAATCTGTTTTGCGGGGCTTTACTGCAGGCGTAATATTCACTGTTTCTATGAACAGCAAATCCCTGAGATACATCGATGGCAATGCTTTCTCTACTTCTCTTGTTGTTGCCATCTTCGCTGTCACTACTCTCACCTAAGAGGATTTGTATAGTTTTATCCGCTTGTCGTAACTCCACTTTTGTGTCGGGGCCGAGCGGTTTGTCTTCTTTCAAAGTTCCTTTCGATTTATCAAACGTGTAACTAGTATCAGGTTTTATGACAACCCGGGAGGAGGAACCACTTGTGGCTGCCGCAGCATTAGCAACGATTATAGCTTTTTTAAGATCGGCAATCTCTCTATTTTTTTCTTTGATAAAGTCATTTAATTTTGTTATTTGTCGTTCAGTGGCAGCGCTGGTGGTGGCGTTATTCGAGTCTTTGTGACAGGATTGTCGAAGTTTTGCGATTTTGAGTTCATCTTGGCTGTTCTTTTCTTCAAGTTGTGCAATTCGATCTGCTTTGTATCGACAAGTGGTGATATCCGTTTCGAGTCGTTGATTCTGACTCTGAAGATAATATAGTTGCTGACTTAACGTCCGTTTTTCTTCTTCGCTTCCTTTCTTCAGACTTTGTATTTGAGTTTCCAATGCATCAATGCGTGCTTCGTTTTGCTCTATAGTCTGCCGAAGAGTGTCGGCGTGACCTTGCCGAGCTTCTTCTTCTTCTGTAGTTGTTGACGCCGCCTGCAATTACAATTTAAGAAAAAGAGGTGGGTGTGTCATAAACTATGAAAGCGCAATCAGCGACAGTGTACAAAAATAGAACCTGGTTAAAATGTGTGGCTAACAGGATACAAAAACGGAGATATTGGAGGGCAGTATGATATCGGAAATTCGATTTCAGTTCGTTTTGTGTATATGTTCATCAGCGCGTCAAAACATGTCAGCTCTCCAGACCGGCTTTTGTTTTATCCTCTTTCGCCTTCTCCTCTTTTGTCTTGCCCATTTTTGCCTTCTCCGTCACCTTCAACAGACTTTTGTTGTCAGAAGTCAGACGCTTTATTTCACATTCATTTTCAATTTGTGTTTGTTTTAACCGGTCTATTTTTTCTAACTGAGTTTTACTATCCGAGGTTAAAGATGTTATTTGCTCCTTGAGCACTTTCAATTTAGTTTCACAATCAGTCTTCTCCACTTTCGTCTTTTCCAAGTCTTTCAGCTGGCGTTTGTTATCAGATGTCAGTCGCTCCATTTCGCCATCATTTTTAGTTTGTGTTTGCTTCAACTGGGTTATTTCCCCTAACTGAGTTTTATTATCAGATGTTAAAGCAGTTATTTGCTCGCTGAGCGATTTCAATTTGGTTTCGATATCAGTCTTCTCACCTTTCATCTTCTCCCAGTCTTTCAACCGACGTTTGTTGTCAGATGTCAGTATCTTTACTTCACCTTCATTTTCAATCAGTGTCTGCTTCAACCTGTTTATTTCCTCTAACTGGGTTTTATTATCCAAGGTTAAAGACGTTATTTGCTCGTTTAGTACTTTTACTTTCGTTTCGCTATCAGTCTTCTCCCCTTTCAATTTCTCCAACTCTTTCGACGAGTTGGTGAATGCTTTTAATTTGTATAGATGCTGTTTGATACTGGATTCGAGCGACTCGAGTTTAATTTGTGTTTGCTTCAACTGGTTTATTTCTTCTAACCGAGTTTTATTATGCAAGGTTAAGAAAGTCATTTGCTCATTGAGCGCTTTCAATTTAGTTTCACAATCAGTCTTTTCCACTTTCGTCTTTTCTAAGTCTTCCAGTCGACTTTTGTTGTCAGACGTCAGTAGCTTTATTTCATCTTCATTTTCAATCTGTGTCTGCTTCAACCTGTTTATTTCCTCTAACTGGGTTTTATTATCCAAGGTTAAAGAAGTTATTTGCTTATTGAGTGCTACTAATGTGTTTAGATGCTGGTCGATATAGGATTCGAGCGACTCGAGTTTAGTGTTGTTGACATTTTTTGTTTTCAGTAATTCGTCCAGCTCTACATTTCTTTTGTTGAGGACATCGCTCTGGTTTTCTATTTGAATCTTTAGTTGTTTATCTATATCGGCTAACGATATTAGATCAGTCGCAATAGCATCGTTACTTACCAATGCTTCTTCGAGACGTTTTTCGAGTTCAATTATTCTGTCGGTGTCTTCGTTGCTAGGATACACTGACGCTATACCAGTGTCTGAATTGATGAGTGTCACAGGAATCTGCGGATTATCTAGTTTATAATTATCTATGACAGTTTTGTCACTGCTCGCACGGGCCAATACTCCTTTATTGACCACATGGAAATATACCGTTATTACTACACTTAAAATTACCACTAACGAACATATGACTAATAACATTATGCGATTGTAGAACTTTCTCTTATTTGGTACCTAAATGCTCGAATTGTTTTACAATGTGCGTATACGAGTAGTTGAGCATTAATTGTTTCATTTTGGTTTTCCTAGTGGTTTTGTTCTCTCTCCAGTCGGAGCAGCTCTTCTAATGACACGTTGCTATTTGAGGATGACAGGTTCCAGCTTTCAGTGTTTTTAAATGCTCGTTAACATAGGATTCTAGCGACTCGAGTTTAGTTTCACTATCATTTTGTTTTATACATAATTAATTCATCGACCTATTTCAACAAGAAGATTTCAAGTTAGGATACTAGCTCAGAGATTCTTTCTTTCTGAACTGTTTTCACCAACTCCGTGAGTTTCATCTTTCGGATTCCTGGTAGGATATTTCGGTCTGAACTGTTTCTTCAATAAATCGAGTGAATGACTCCTAACATGAAATCTTCTTGTTGGAAGATCTCGGAGCTCGATAGAGAAAAAAGTTCAGAACGAAATATCTGACAAGAAATCTGAACGACGAAACTCTCGGAGTTGGAGAAAAACATTTCAGAACGAAATATCTGAACTGACGAAACTCTCGGAGTTGGAAAAAAACATTTCAGAACGAAATATCTGAACTAGTATCCTAAGGCTCGAGAAGAATAAACCGAGTGAATGACTCTCTAGTTGTAGATCCTAAAGAACTCGTAGGTCATGACGTAACTACAACTCCTTACTTATGACGTCACTGAACTCAAAGGTTATGACGTAACTACAACTCCTTACTTATGACGTCACTGAACTCAAAGGTTATGGCATAACTCCAACTCCTTACCTATGACGTCACTCAATTCAAAGGTTATGACATCACTCCAACTCCTGTGTTATGACGTTACCCCTACTCTTAGGGTACGACATTACCCCCACTCCTACTCCTATAACCTACTATATACTTAGTAGTTAGTAGTGTTATTCTTTAGTGTCCACCGGTAGTTTATTGGGGGAGGGTGTTATTATTATTATTATTATATATTATATATATAATAATAATAATAATACGATAACTACTAGGTAGATAGGTCATGACAATAACATCTTCAGAGTGAAGAAACTGTCGGAGCTCGAGAAAGAAAGCTCAGATAGAAATATCTGACCAGAGATCCGAAGGCTCCAGAAACAATAAAACGAGTGAATGACTCTAGTTGTAGATCCTAACCTGAAATCTTATTTTCGATAGATCTCGGAGCTCGAGAAATAAAAGGTTCATAACGAAATATCCGACCAGATATCTGAACGATGAAACTCAAGGAGTTAGAGAAAAACATTTCAGAACGAAATATCTGACCAGAGATCCGAAGGCTCGAGAACAATAAACCGAGTGAATGACACTCTAGTTGTAGTTCCGGCAAAATTAGTATGGAAGGAGAATTTGTTTCCACGAAACTGTTCCCAGTTTGTGAAATGGCAGATAGACGAATGTTTAAGAAACTTGTCGAAGTTCAGACAAGTCGATGTTGACATCAATTCTGATACCATAGTGCTTTCTCCAGCTCCGAAAGTTTCTTCATTCCGAAGATGTTATTGTTACGACCTAACTACCTAGTAGTTATCGTATTATTATTATTATTATATATATAATATATAATAATAATAATAATAACACCCTCCCCCAATAAACTACCGGTGGACACTAAAGAATAACACTACTAACGACTAAGTATATAGTAGGTTATAGGAGTAGGAGTGGGGGTAATGTCATATCCTAAGAGTGGGGGTAACGTCATAACACAGGAGTTGGAGTAATGTCATAACCTTTGAATTGAGTGACGTCATAGGTAAGGAGATGGAGTTACGCCATAATCTTTGAGTTGAGTTACGTCATAACCTAGGAGTTCTTTAGAATCTACAACTAGAGAGTCATTTGCTCGGTTTTGTATTCCTCGAGTCTTCGGATACTAGTTTAGATATTTCGTTCTGAACTTTTTCTTTCTCGAGATCCGAGATCTTTCAACAAGAAGATTTCAAGTTAGGATACTAGCTCAGAGATTCTTTCTTCCTGAACTGTTTTCACCAACTCCGTGAGTTTCATCTTTCGGATTCCTGGTAGGATATTTCGTTCTGAACTGTTTCTTCAATAAATCGAGTGAATGACTCCTAACATGAAATCTTCTTGTCGGAAGATCTCGGAGCTGGATAGAGAAAAAAGTTCAGAACGAAATATCTGACAAGAAATCTGAACGACGAAACTCTCGGAGTTGGAGAAAAACATTTCAGAACGAAATATCTGAACTGACGAAACTCTCGGAGTTGGAGAAAAACATTTCAGAACGAAATATCTGAACTAGTATCCTAAGGCTCGAGAAGAATAAACCGAGTGAATGACTCTAGTTGTAGATCCTAAAGAACTCGTAGGTCATGACGTAACTACAACTCCTTACTTATGACGTCACTGAACTCAAAGGTTATGACGTAACTACAACTCCTTACTTATGACGTCACTGAACTCAAAGGTTATGGCATAACTCCAACTCCTTACCTATGACGTCACTCAATTCAAAGGTTATGACATCACTCCAACTCCTGTGTTATGACGTTACCCCTACTCTTAGGGTACGACATTACCCCCACTCCTACTCCTATAACCTACTATATACTTAGTAGTTAGTAGTGTTATTCTTTAGTGTCCACCGGTAGTTTATTGGGGGAGGGTGTTATTATTATTATTATTATATATTATATATATAATAATAATAATAATACGATAACTACTAGGTAGATAGGTCATGACAATAACATCTTCAGAATGAAGAAACTGTCGGAGCTCGAGAAAGAAAGCTCAGATAGAAATATCTGACCAGAGATCCAAAGGCTCGAGAAACAATAAAACGAGTGAATGACTCTAGTTGTAGATCCTAACCTGAAATCTTATTTTCGATAGATCTCGGAGCTCGAGAAATAAAAGGTTCATAACGAAATATCTGACCAGATATCTGAACGATGAAACTCTCGGAGTTAGAGAAAAACATTTCAGAACGAAATATCTGACCAGAGATCCGAAGGCTCGAGAACAATAAACCGAGTGAATGACACTCTAGTTGTAGTTCCGGCAAAATTAGTATGGAAGGAGAATTTGTTTCCACGAAACTGTTCCCAGTTTGTGAAATGGCAGATAGACGAATGTTTAAGAAACTTGTCGATGTTCAGACAAGTCGATGTTGACATCAATTCTGATACCATAGTGCTTGATTCGAAACAAGGGCTGAGGTTTTGCCAGTATTTATGTAAAATATTATGCAACTACAACGGATTCGTTGATTATGATATAAACATACATAGTAACATACAGGAGGCGTTCAACTTTCCTAGGAATGGCCGATACAGCCGTTATGACTCTCGCTATATGAGTTCCTTGTAAAGAGTTTGCTCATATTAGATTCTTCTAAACACATTAGGTGATTATCATAAACAAGTGGGTTTTTGTCCTTAATGTTGACACATTTCCTCTCAGACATTCCGATTGTTGACACTTGCTGGTTTTAATGTTGACACCTATACGTTATATTTACCCTTCCTTTTTCCTGAGGTCCTACCTATTTACCAAATGTACCTAATTCTTCCTTATGTTATTCATAGAGCTGACGATGCGAATATTTAATTTTTACACAATAATTGACTTGAAAAGTCTAAATTTGTAGACTTACCTCACTAGCATGAGACACAGGAACATTTCTTTTCATTGTAATTAAACTATAAAAGGTGATCATGTCTTTGCCGGAAAGAGAAATGAAGATTATTGTAATGCTTATGGCTATGAAGAGACTGCAATTAGTTCGTACGTGAAACAACTCTTTGCACCTTACATGAACGAACACCTTTAGTTGCACATTGATTCAATATATATATATTTAGTACACAATGTTGTACTATCTCTGATTCTAGCGAGGTCAGTGAGATTACCTATTACTCTTTCGATCATGTGTAAAATACACTTTACTGACTCATTTACATTTCTCACCGAAGAACTAACTTCCTATTTATATAAACTCGGATAATCATGTATTATATAATCCCGTGGGGAGCAGAACCACCGGTAGTACCAAATGACAACCACCTTTCTATTCATTGTAATGATCGATTTCGTAAAACATGAGCAGCTTATAATATTCTTCCTCCTCACTCGGAACTTTTTTCATAGTGGCTCAATTTCTTGTATCCAGCTCCGGGGTTTATTCTTTTGCATGATGTTATTGTCGAGAACTAACTACCTTATTGCAATATATTATTATTATTTAATAGTACACCCTGTCCCATCGGACGTGTGGGGGACACTAAAATTAATGTACCTATTGTCATGTACGAAAAGAATACTAGTATTTACACATACTCCTAGGTTATGTCATTAACCCCACACTTACGTTATGACATTACCCCTACTCCTACTTCTATAACTTACTATATACTTAGTAGTTAGTAGTGTTAGTGTTTAGTGTCCAAAGGAAGTTACATGGGGTTAGGAGAGGACCCACCATAAGATTTGTTGATATCGAAAGATCTCTAAAACGTTTTATTTGTATTCTACTCAAGGGTTCAACAAGGAGTTGATGACAACGTCTGTTTGATATAGTTGGAGAGTTTGGAAGTTCTGTACATGTTTGAGATATTTTTGTATTCTACTCCAGTAAAAAATAATGGTCTTGTGTGAAACAAATTCGTGTATTATTTGCCTCACTCCTAGGTTATGACGTATCTCCAGCTCCTTAGTTATGAAGCTACCACATCTCCTTAGTTACGACTTATTTCAACTCCTTAGTTATGAAGCTACCCCATCTCTTTAGTTACGAATTATTTCAACTCCTTAGTTACGACGTTACTCTAACTCCTTAGTTACGACGTCACTCCAACTCCTTAGTTATGGCGTCACTCCAACTCCTTAGTTATGACGTCACTTCAACTCCTTAGTTATGACATTACCCCCACCCCTACTTCTATAACTTACTATATACTTAGTAGTTCGTAGTGTTAGTGTTTAGTGTCCACAGGAAGTTACATGGGGGAGGGTGTATTATTATTATTATTATTATATATTATATATAATAATAATAATAATAATAATAATAATACGATAACTACTAGGTAGTTAGGTCGTAACAATAAGATCTTTGGAACAAAGAAACTCTCTGAGCTCGAGAAATGAAAAAGTTCAGAAAGAAATATCTGACGAGGAATCAGGAGGCTCGAGAAACAAACGATCGAGTGAATGACTATAACAGTTGTAGATCCTAAAGTAAAATCATCTCATCGGAAGATCTCGGAGATCGAGAAATAAAAAGTTCAGAAAGAAATATCTGAAGAAAGAAATCCAAAGGCTCGAGAAAAAAAACAACCGAGTGAACGACGAAACCCAAAGGCTCGAGGAACAAAACAACCGTGAATGACTCTAGTTGTAAATCTCAAAATATAATCTATCGTTGTAAGACATCAGAAACCCCTAAACAATTCCATAATTTAACGGCTAGACTCCTTTGTATCTAACCACCTCACAGTGTGTCTGATAAATAGAACAATTACATTCAATTCAACATTTCTTTATTTCTCATCATAAACAAGTAGTAGGTAGTTAATACAAGCAGAAGAGTGTACAAACTCACGCCATTCGATTCAACAATTCCATAATTTAACGGCTATATAGTTTAACAAATCAATACTCTGACATATTTAACGATTCAACATATTAGTATAAAATGTGTGGGGGGGGGGGGCTCAACATACTTCCCCCATTCAATAAGTAATACAAACATACAAACATACTAAGTAGAAATGACAAATTATTGGCAATTTACAGCTTCTTTTATACCCCTTGATACATCCCCAGAGAGAGGCAGGGGAACCCTGCTCTGGGAAGCCCTTAAGACGCGGCTTATAACGCAAGTGACGCTATTACAGTAGTGTTATCAATCGTTGTAAGACATCAGAAACCCCTAAACAATTCCATAATTTAACGGCTAGACTCCTTTGTACCTAACCACCTCACAGTGTGTCTGATAAATAGAACAATTACATTCAATTCAACATTTCTTAATTTCCCATCATAAACAAGTAGTAGGTAGTTAATACAAGCAGAAGAGTGTAAAAACTCACGCCATTCGATTCAACAATTCCATAATTTAACGGCTATATAGTTTAACAAATCAATACTCTGACATGATTTAACGATTGGCATCATCGGATATCTGGCAGATCGCCAGTTCCCTGTGTACATATGGCAAATTACCTCCATACGGCATGGAGTATGACATTTCAATGACGAACCTTTTTGGGCGGTGGCGGTGTATGACGTCTTGTGGGGCGAATGCAAGCTTTTCGTCTATCAGGGTCACTTCCGCACTGGCCAGTCCCAGCTGAGCATGACGAGCGCCAATCGCTCAGCGAGTCGGAACTTTTCTTCGACGAGCGTTTCTCGCTCGGACAGAAGTGTCTCCCTTCTTCTTCGGAGGTCATTTTGGGTTTGTGTTCGATCGTCTTCAGCATCTCTCCTGCGTGTGTGGTGGGATGGTTTGAAGGGGGGAATTGATCTGAATTGGTGGTGGGAGGGGGGATGAGTTCCGTGAGGCGGAACTCGTGGAGGATGGAGGACATAAGTGGGTCGATGGTGACGTAGGGGGGGTGTACCCCGGTGGCTTGCGCTGTGCGAAATTCGCGCAGAATTTGCCACTGGGGGTACTTCCACCGCCGGGGCCGGGGAGGTAATCCGGAGATCCTTCGCGGAAAAAATGGAAGCGGTGATGGGGGCCCAGAGGAAACGGGCGGTGGTATTAGTGGATGACATGGTTGTTGATCACTTAACGCAAACTGAAAACAGAGAAAGTGAAGGACAGTGTAAGACAATGTTAGGCTTCAAACAGAATACGTCTAGAAACCAACTCAACACTTTGGCCTCTGCTCTATATATATATAATATATATATGTATGAGGGCTGTCAGGTTAATCAACAAGCAGAGGTGGTGGGATGGGGCGTGGGAAAGCCAATCTACATCCCTGTCAAGTGGAAATACTTCTTCTAATCATAGATCTAACAATCAATCAATGTGAGAATACTAAGTGAGTGGTGCATTGTTGGAAAGATCATGATATTCAGGGAATTCTGAAGATTCGAGAAACACAAACTGCGTATATGTACGACTCTAGATGTAAATCATAAAATAAAATCTTTTCTTCCAGTATCTCGGAGCTGAGGAAATTAGTTCATAGAAAGAATTATCAGAACCGCCAGAATCTTCCTCAACTATTGGGAGGCAATTCTCGAAGCCAGACGTTCGACTTCATCACTCTCTCTCTCTCTCTCTCTCTCACACATTCTCTCCATTTCTCTGCCTGAAAAATAAGAAACCAATGTACTTGATTGAAACGTTATTTGAAAAGTTTAAATTCGTGCAGCAAATACATAATGTTTAGACGCGCACAGTTTCAAACATGTTACAGTACCTCCTGGCATCGACCGGAAAAATATAGCAATTCAGCAATTCGTTTCACGTAAAGAGTAGTCATTCATATAATTAACTTCGGTGCGTCAATATATGAGTCAATGTGTCAGCCACTGATGATACCTCAAAACGTCATGTAACCAACAAAACACTGCAAATCCTTGCACAGCGGTTTACCCTTCTGTTACAGATTTACCCACCCACAAAAAGAGTAGAGTTATTATGAATGGTCGACTTTCGAACGGATAATGGCACAAAGTTGAGGTGATTGCTAACCCTTCATGATTCCCCGCTCCATTTCAAACTCAATGATAGGGGCATCATCAATATCACAAATGTGAATGAAAAATGATTTCTGTGGACTTTTGGGCAGCACCTATCCCAACAAAACCAAAAAAATAAACATAGTAAAAAATCAGTTAGCTTGAATGTGAACGACCCTAGTCATTAACAGGCATATCTAGTGTTTCCACCAATCTCTATAATCTGAACACAACAAATCGTCTGTGACAGCAGCGTTACTGTTGTTCCTCGAAACTCCAGACATACTATTCACGTCTCGGTGAATCTGAGAGATAATAATATCAATATTACTGTTATGGTGAGGGGGAGGGGGGCGGTCTAATAATTGTTGCAACTTCGGTAGCAAATTATTGTCAAAGTGATCTTCGCAAGTCGAACATGTAATTATTATCTTGAATGTCATAATTAAACTAATGAAACATCGCTGTACATCGTGATTATATGGCAACTCTCTCAATTTTCCAGCAGTCAAATGCATCCACAACCATATTTTCTGACTGGTTCCTACGAACGCAATGGGATGGTATTTATTTTGTATACTTAATTCATTAATTGGTAGGTTTACTAAGTTGCTCTTTTGCCTCACTTCCGCAATCCTATGTACCAACCAAGTTGCTATATATTTTTTAGTTTCGAAATTTCTACGGAAGAATTCGTCGAGATCGACAGAGTTATTAGGTTGGATGTTACGTGATAAATCAGGATAATTATTTTGAATCATGCGTAATGAATTGGATTCGAAATGTTCAATATCTTCTTGTTCGGCAAACTGCCCTTCTGTGAGTACGTAAAAAGCGTATTTGAATAACTGAGATATTGTTTGTGCGAATAACCTCCGGTTCTCAAAGAAGGTATGCTCTTCACTGGGGAGGTCTTCTATCACTAATCCACCATTATCTTTAAATATAGCGACAGACCCTTTAGGGATTATACGAAGACTCGATATCATAGTTTCCGCTAAATCTATAGTACGCGAAACATAATATCCTTCGTTCATTCCCGATAGAACGTAAGCTCTGAATTCGTTACAGTAAGCAGCGTGAATGTATGCTTCGTCTGTGCTACTTAATTTAAGCAAGATGTCTTTATGTATACGAGGTCCAATAAAAAATGGCCGTGTTTCGTGGGATTCAATTACAGATTTATATTTCAACATTTCTTTGTGTATGTCGTTTCCATCCACGTCTATATTAAATACATATCGAATCGGCGATACAATCGATGGGTAAAACTTGAGTTGTTGCATAATACTCCATCTTTCATCTTCCTTGCCACCACCACTGCCTTCATTACTGTTTAGAGAGTTTTGGGATGACATCTAAGACAAGCTATTGTTACCTGGCACAGTTTGGCCAGAAGACGACCTGCTACTCCTTCTTATTGATTTGTCAAAACGTTATCTCATGAATTCAAGCTAACAAATTTACTGCCTCAAATCCTTTTACCCATACAAAACCTGTCAAATCTTTCTCTCTGTCTTACTCTTTCCAGTTTAACCAATGACAGTTTAACGCCTGTCCCGGGGCGTTTCGTGGAGACAGGATTTGTCCTTGTTTGAAATATAATGGCACGGTAACCGCCTTCACTCTGTCTATATTCCCCAACAGTCATTATCTCTCACGCACCTCTCTCGTCGCCTTGTTCCAAGAGTTAAGGAGGAGCGAGATAAAACTGAATTCAAAGGACTCTTGTCAATCCGACAGATGGCCTTTTTTACTTCAAACAACAAACACAACTGTCCCGGGGCGTTTCATGGAGACAATTGTAGTCAGAATGAAAAAAGTAAAAAAGGCCATTACATAATCTCTGGGCGTTTCGTGGAGATATGCGCGTCAATCGAATTGACAGGAATCCATTAACTTCATCTCTATCTCATTCTTTCCGGTTTAACCAATGATATTTTACTTCAAACAAACAAGACTCGCCTGTCCCGGGGCGTTTCGTGGAGACAGGATTTGTCCTTGTTTGAAATATAATGGCAAGGTAACCGCCTTCACCCTGTCTATATTCCCCAACAGTCATACTCTCTCGTCGCCTTGTTCCAAGAGTTAAGGAGGAGCGAGATAAAACTGAATTCAAAGGACTCTTGTCAATCCGACAGATGGCCTTTTTTACTTCAAACAACAAACACAACTGTCCCGGGGCGTTTCGTGGAGACAATTGTAGTCAGAATGAAAAAAGTAAAAAAGGCCATTACATAATCTCTGGGCGTTTCGTGGAGATATGCGCATCAATCGAATTGACAGGAATCCATTAACTTCATCTCTATCTCATTCTTTCCGGTTTAACCAATGATATTTTACTTCAAACAAACAAGACTCGCCTGTCCCGGGGCGTTTCGTGGAGACAGGATTTGTCCTTGTTTGAAATATAATGGCACGGTAACCGCCTTCACTCTGTCTATATTCCCCAACAGTCATTATCTCTCACGCACCTCTATCTCATTCTTTCCGGTTTAACAAATGATATTTTACTTCAAACAAACAAGACTCGCCTGTCCCGGGGCGTTTCGTGGAGACAGGATTTGTCCTTGTTTGAAATATAATGGCACGGTAACCGCCTTCACCCTGTCTATATTCCCCAACAGTCATACTCTCTCGACGCCTTGTTCCAAGAGTTAAGGAGGAGCGAGATAAAACTGAATTCAAAGGACTCTTGTCAATCCGACAGATGGCCTTTTCTACTTCAAACAACAAACACAACTGTCCCGGGGCGTTTCGTGGAGACAATTGTAGTCAGAATGAAAAAAGTAAAAAAGGCCATTACATAATCTCTGGGCGTTTCGTGGAGATATGCGCATCAATCGAATTGACAGGAATCCATTAACTTCATCTCTATCGCATTCTTTCCGGTTTAACCAATGATATTTTACTTCAAACAAACAAGACTCGCCTGTCCCGGGGCGTTTCGTGGAGACAGGATTTGTCCTTGTTTGAAATATAATGGCACGGTAACCGCCTTCACTCTGTCTATATTCCCCAACATTCATTATCTCTCACGCACCTCTCTCGTCGCCTTGTTCCAAGAGTTAAGGAGGAGCGAGATAAAACTGAATTCAAAGGACTCTTGTCAATCCGACAGATGGCCTTTTTTACTTCAAACAACAAACACAACTGTCCCGGGGCGTTTCATGGAGACAATTGTAGTCAGAATGAAAAAAGTAAAAAAGGCCATTACATAATCTCTGGGCGTTTCGTGGAGATATGCGCGTCAATCGAATTGACAGGAATCCATTAACTTCATCTCTATCTCATTCTTTCCGGTTTAACCAATGATATTTTACTTCAAACAAACAAGACTCGCCTGTCCCGGGGCGTTTCGTGGAGACAGGATTTGTCCTTGTTTGAAATATAATGGCAAGGTAACCGCCTTCACCCTGTCTATATTCCCCAACAGTCATACTCTCTCGTCGCCTTGTTCCAAGAGTTAAGGAGGAGCGAGATAAAACTGAATTCAAAGGACTCTTGTCAATCCGACAGATGGCCTTTTTTACTTCAAACAACAAACACAACTGTCCCGGGGCGTTTCGTGGAGACAATTGTAGTCAGAATGAAAAAAGTAAAAAAGGCCATTACATAATCTCTGGGCGTTTCGTGGAGATATGCGCATCAATCGAATTGACAGGAATCCATTAACTTCATCTCTATCTCATTCTTTCCGGTTTAACCAATGATATTTTACTTCAAACAAACAAGACTCGCCTGTCCCGGGGCGTTTCGTGGAGACAGGATTTGTCCTTGTTTGAAATATAATGGCACGGTAACCGCCTTCACTCTGTCTATATTCCCCAACAGTCATTATCTCTCACGCACCTCTATCTCATTCTTTCCGGTTTAACAAATGATATTTTACTTCAAACAAACAAGACTCGCCTGTCCCGGGGCGTTTCGTGGAGACAGGATTTGTCCTTGTTTGAAATATAATGGCACGGTAACCGCCTTCACCCTGTCTATATTCCCCAACAGTCATACTCTCTCGACGCCTTGTTCCAAGAGTTAAGGAGGAGCGAGATAAAACTGAATTCAAAGGACTCTTGTCAATCCGACAGATGGCCTTTTCTACTTCAAACAACAAACACAACTGTCCCGGGGCGTTTCGTGGAGACAATTGTAGTCAGAATGAAAAAAGTAAAAAAGGCCATTACATAATCTCTGGGCGTTTCGTGGAGATATGCGCATCAATCGAATTGACAGGAATCCATTAACTTCATCTCTATCGCATTCTTTCCGGTTTAACCAATGATATTTTACTTCAAACAAACAAGACTCGCCTGTCCCGGGGCGTTTCGTGGAGACAGGATTTGTCCTTGTTTGAAATATAATGGCACGGTAACCGCCTTCACTCTGTCTATATTCCCCAACATTCATTATCTCTCACGCACCTCTCTCGTCGCCTTGTTCCAAGAGTTAAGGAGGAGCGAGATAAAACTGAATTCAAAGGACTCTTTGTCAATCCGACAGATGGCCTTTTTTACTTCAAACAACAAACACAACTGTCCCGGGGCGTTTCGTGGAGACAATTGTAGTCAGAATGAAAAAAGTAAAAAAGGCCATTACATAATCTCTGGGCGTTTCGTGGAGATATGCGCATCAATCGAATTGACAGGAATCCATTAACTTCATCTCTATCTCATTCTTTCCGGTTTAACCAATGATATTTTACTTCAAACAAACAAGACTCGCCTGTCCCGGGGCGTTTCGTGAAGACAGGATTTGTCCTTGTTTGAAATATAATGGCACGGTAACCGCCTTCACTCTGTCTATATTCCCCAACATTCATTATCTCTCACGCACCTCTCTCGTCGCCTTGTTCCAAGAGTTAAGGAGGAGCGAGATAAAACTGAATTCAAAGGACTCTTGTCAATCCGACAGATGGCCTTTTTTACTTCAAACAACAAACACAACTGTCCCGGGGCGTTTCGTGGAGACAATTGTAGTCAGAATGAAAAAAGTAAAAAAGGCCATTACATAATCTCTGGGCGTTTCGTGGAGATATGCGCATCAATCGAATTGACAGGAATCCATTAACTTCATCTCTATCTCATTCTTTCCGGTTTAACCAATGATATTTTACTTCAAACAAACAAGACTCGCCTGTCCCGGGGCGTTTCGTGGAGACAGGATTTGTCCTTGTTTGAAATATAATGGCACGGTAACCGCCTTCACTCTGTCTATATTCCCCAACAGTCATTATCTCTCACGCACCTCTATCTCATTCTTTCCGGTTTAACAAATGATATTTTACTTCAAACAAACAAGACTCGCCTGTCCCGGGGCGTTTCGTGGAGACAGGATTTGTCCTTGTTTGAAATATAATGGCACGGTAACCGCCTTCACCCTGTCTATATCCCCCAACAGTCATACTCTCTCGACGCCTTGTTCCAAGAGTTAAGGAGGAGCGAGATAAAACTGAATTCAAAGGACTCTTGTCAATCCGACAGATGGCCTTTTTTACTTCAAACAACAAACACAACTGTCCCGGGGCGTTTCGTGGAGACAATTGTAGTCAGAATGAAAAAAGTAAAAAAGGCCATTACATAATCTCTGGGCGTTTCGTGGAGATATGCGCATCAATCGAATTGACGGGAATCCATTAACTTCATCTCTATCTCATTCTTTCCGGTTTAACCAATGATATTTTACTTCAAACAAACAAGACTCGCCTGTCCCGGGGCGTTTCGTGGAGACAGGATTTGTCCTTGTTTGAAATATAATGGCACGGTAACCGCCTTCACTCTGTCTATATTCCCCAACAGTCATACTCTCTCGTCGCCTTGTTCCAAGAGTTAAGGAGGAGCGAGATAAAACTGAATTCAAAGGACTCTTGTCAATCCGACAGATGGCCTTTTCTACTTCAAACAACAAACACAACTGTCCCGGGGCGTTTCGTGGAGACAATTGTAGTCAGAATGAAAAAAGTAAAAAAGGCCATTACATAATCTCTGGGCGTTTCGTGGAGATATGCGCATCAATCGAATTGACAGGAATCCATTAACTTCATCTCTATCTCATTCTTTCCGGTTTAACCAATGATATTTTACTTCAAACAAACAAGACTCGCCTGTCCCGGGGCGTTTCGTGGAGACAGGATTTGTCCTTGTTTGAAATATAATGGCACGGTAACCGCCTTCACCCTGTCTATATTCCCCAACAGTCATACTCTCTCGACGCCTTGTTCCAAGAGTTAAGGAGGAGCGAGATAAAACTGAATTCAAAGGCCTCTTGTCAATCCGACAGATGGCCTTTTTTACTTCAAACAACAAACACAACTGTCCCGGGGCGTTTCGTGGAGACAATTGTAGTCAGAATGAAAAAAGTAAAAAAGGCCATTACATAATCTCTGGGCGTTTCGTGGAGATATGCGCATCAATCGAATGGACAGGAATCCATTAACTTCAACTCTATCTCATTCTTTCCGGTTTAACCAATGATATTTTACTTCAAACAAACAAGACTCGCCTGTCCCGGGGCGTTTCGTGGAGACAGGATTTGTCCTTGTTTGAAATATAATGGCATGGTAACCGCCTTCACTCTGTCTATATTCCCCAACATTCATTATCTCTCACGCACCTCTCTCGTCGCCTTGTTCCAAGAGTTAAGGAGGAGCGAGATAAAACTGAATTCAAAGGACTCTTGTCAATCCGACAGATGGCCTTTTCTACTTCAAACAACAAACACAACTGTCCCGGGGCGTTTCGTGGAGACAATTGTAGTCAGAATGAAAAAAGTAAAAAAGGCCATTACATAATCTCTGGGCGTTTCGTGGAGATATGCGCATCAATCGAATTGACAGGAATCCATTAAATTCATCTCTATCTCATTCTTTCCGGTTTAACCAATGATATTTTACTTCAAACAAACAAGACTCGCCTGTCCCGGGGCGTTTCGTGGAGACAGGATTTGTCCTTGTTTGAAATATAATGGCACGGTAACCGCCTTCACCCTGTCTATATTCCCCAACAGTCATACTCTCTAGACGCCTTGTTCCAAGAGTTAAGGAGGAGCGAGATAAAACTGAATTCAAAGGACTCTTGTCAATCCGACAGATGGCCTTTTCTACTTCAAACAACAAACACAACTGTCCCGGGGCGTTTCGTGGAGACAATTGTAGTCAGAATGAAAATACTGCTTATAGCCTACGGCTAAAATTCAAGAAACATGGAACATGCTTCAGCCGCGCTTTTTATTCTGTTTGTAGTGACAGCCAAACAAGCGTCATTGTTTACTATCCATTTACAACATTCATTTATATAGTTATATTATGAAACTAGGATATAAATACCAAGAACAAATACGAAATACATTCGTGATAAATCAAGAGCTTTCCAACGAATGGAAAACGATTTTTGCCCGATGAAAATGAAAGAAGTTTCATTTCCCTAGCAACTACTTGGTTGTAAGTGAAAATCATTGTTAAAATTTCGTTCCACTTCCGCGTTCCACTTCCGTGTTCCCACCTCGCCCGCGTTACGGTTTTGGGCAGGTAGGTCATCGATAAAGCATGTTCCATGCTAAAAGTAAAAAAGGCCATTACATAATCTCTGGGCGTTTCGTGGAGATATGCGCATCAATCGAATTGACAGGAATCCATTAACTTCATCTCTATCTCATTCTTTCCGGTTTAACCAATGATATTTTACTTCAAACAAACAAGACTCGCCTGTCCCGGGGCGTTTCGTGGAGACAGGATTTGTCCTTGTTTGAAATATAATGGCACGGTAACCGCCTTCACTCTGTCTATATTCCCCAACAGTCATTATCTCTCACGCACCTCTATCTCATTCTTTCCGGTTTAACAAATGATATTTTACTTCAAACAAACAAGACTCGCCTGTCCCGGGGCGTTTCGTGGAGACAGGATTTGTCCTTGTTTGAAATATAATGGCACGGTAACCGCCTTCACCCTGTCTATATTCCCCAACAGTCATACTCTCTCGACGCCTTGTTCCAAGAGTTAAGGAGGAGCGAGATAAAACTGAATTCAAAGGACTCTTTGTCAATCCGACAGATGGCCTTTTTTACTTCAAACAACAAACACAACTGTCCCGGGGCGTTTCGTGGAGACAATTGTAGTCAGAATGAAAAAAGTAAAAAAGGCCATTACATAATCTCTGGGCGTTTCGTGGAGATATGCGCATCAATCGAATTGACCGGAATCCATAAACTTCATCTCTATCTCATTCTTTCCGGTTTATATACTTGATAGTATTCTGTACGCAGGTATGAGTAATGGACTCGATGTCCATTACTCGGGTTGTTGTTATTGTTGTATAAAGTATAATAAATGGCTGTGATATTATTATGTACCAAACGTCTGTTGCTTGAACCAAACAACAAACACAACTGTCCTGGGGCGTTTCGTGGAGACAATTGTAGTCAGAATGAAAAAAGTAAGAAAGGCCATTACATAATCTCTGGGCGTTTCGTGGAGATATTCGCATCAATCGAATTGACAGGAATCCATTAACTTCATCTCTATCTCAATCTTTCCGGTTTAACCAATGATATTTTACTTCAAACAAACAAGACTCGCCTGTCCCGGGGCGTTTCGTGGAGACAGGATTTGTCCTTGTTTGATATATAATGGCACGGTAACCGCCTTCACTCTGTCTATATTCCCCAACAGTCATACTCTCTCGTCGCCTTGTTCCAAGAGTTAAGGAGGAGCGAGATAAAACTGAATTCAAAGGACTCTTGTCAATCCGACAGATGGCCTTTTTTACTTCAAACAACAAACACAACTGTCCCGGGGCGTTTCGTGGAGACAATTGTAGTCAGAATGAAAAAAGTAAAAAAGGCCATTACATAATCTCTGGGCGTTTCGTGGAGATATGCGCATCAATCGAATTGACAGGAATCCATTAACTTCATCTCTATCTCATTCTTTCCGGTTTAACCAATGATATTTTACTTCAAACAAACAAGACTCGCCTGTCCCGGGGCGTTTCGTGGAGACAGGATTTGTCCTTGTTTGAAATGTAATGGCACGGTAACCGCCTTCACTCTGTCTATATTCCCCAACATTCATTATCTCTCACGCACCTCTCTCGTCGCCTTGTTCCAAGAGTTAAGGAGGAGCGAGATAAAACTGAATTCAAAGGACTCTTGTCAATCCGACAGATGGCCTTTTCTACTTCAAACAACAAACACAACTGTCCCGGGGCGTTTCGTGGAGACAATTGTAGTCAGAATGAAAAAAGTAAAAAAGGCCATTACATAATCTCTGGGCGTTTCGTGGAGATATGCGCATCAATCGAATTGACAGGAATCCATTAACTTCATCTCTATCTCATTCTTTCCGGTTTAACCAATGATATTTTACTTCAAACAAACAAGACTCGCCTGTCCCGGGGCGTTTCGTGGAGACAGGATTTGTCCTTGTTTGAAATATAATGGCACGGTAACCGCCTTCACCCTGTCTATATTCCCCAACAGTCATACTCTCTCGACGCCTTGTTCCAAGAGTTAAGGAGGAGCGAGATAAAACTGAATTCAAAGGACTCTTTGTCAATCCGACAGATGGCCTTTTTTACTTCAAACAACAAACACAACTGTCCCGGGGCGTTTCGTGGAGACAATTGTAGTCAGAATGAAAAAAGTAAAAAAGGCCATTACATAATCTCTGGGCGTTTCGTGGAGATATGCGCATCAATCGAATTGACCGGAATCCATAAACTTCATCTCTATCTCATTCTTTCCGGTTTATATACTTGATAGTATTCTGTACGCAGGTATGAGTAATGGACTCGATGTCCATTACTCGGGTTGTTGTTATTGTTGTATAAAGTATAATAAATGGCTGTGATATTATTATGTACCAAACGTCTGTTGCTTGAACCAAACAACAAACACAACTGTCCTGGGGCGTTTCGTGGAGACAATTGTAGTCAGAATGAAAAAAGTAAGAAAGGCCATTACATAATCTCTGGGCGTTTCGTGGAGATATTCGCATCAATCGAATTGACAGGAATCCATTAACTTCATCTCTATCTCAATCTTTCCGGTTTAACCAATGATATTTTACTTCAAACAAACAAGACTCGCCTGTCCCGGGGCGTTTCGTGGAGACAGGATTTGTCCTTGTTTGATATATAATGGCACGGTAACCGCCTTCACTCTGTCTATATTCCCCAACAGTCATACTCTCTCGTCGCCTTGTTCCAAGAGTTAAGGAGGAGCGAGATAAAACTGAATTCAAAGGACTCTTGTCAATCCGACAGATGGCCTTTTTTACTTCAAACAACAAACACAACTGTCCCGGGGCGTTTCGTGGAGACAATTGTAGTCAGAATGAAAAAAGTAAAAAAGGCCATTACATAATCTCTGGGCGTTTCGTGGAGATATGCGCATCAATCGAATTGACAGGAATCCATTAACTTCATCTCTATCTCATTCTTTCCGGTTTAACCAATGATATTTTACTTCAAACAAACAAGACTCGCCTGTCCCGGGGCGTTTCGTGGAGACAGGATTTGTCCTTGTTTGAAATGTAATGGCACGGTAACCGCCTTCACTCTGTCTATATTCCCCAACATTCATTATCTCTCACGCACCTCTCTCGTCGCCTTGTTCCAAGAGTTAAGGAGGAGCGAGATAAAACTGAATTCAAAGGACTCTTGTCAATCCGACAGATGGCCTTTTCTACTTCAAACAACAAACACAACTGTCCCGGGGCGTTTCGTGGAGACAATTGTAGTCAGAATGAAAAAAGTAAAAAAGGCCATTACATAATCTCTGGGCGTTTCGTGGAGATATGCGCATCAATCGAATTGACAGGAATCCATTAACTTCATCTCTATCTCATTCTTTCCGGTTTAACCAATGATATTTTACTTCAAACAAACAAGACTCGCCTGTCCCGGGGCGTTTCGTGGAGACAGGATTTGTCCTTGTTTGAAATATAATGGCACGGTAACCGCCTTCACCCTGTCTATATTCCCCAACAGTCATACTCTCTCGACGCCTTGTTCCAAGAGTTAAGGAGGAGCGAGATAAAACTGAATTCAAAGGACTCTTGTCAATCCGACAGATGGCCTTTTTTACTTCAAACAACAAACACAACTGTCCCGGGGCGTTTCGTGGAGACAATTGTAGTCAGAATGAAAAAAGTAAAAAAGGCCATTACATAATCTCTGGGCGTTTCGTGGAGATATGCGCATCAATCGAATTGACAGGAATCCATTAACTTCATCTCTATCTCATTCTTTCCGGTTTAACCAATGATATTTTACTTCAAACAAACAAGACTCGCCTGTCCCGGGGCGTTTCGTGGAGACAGGATTTGTCCTTGTTTGAAATATAATGGCACGGTAACCGCCTTCACTCTGTCTATATTCCCCAACATTCATTATCTCTCACGCACCTCTCTCGTCGCCTTGTTCCAAGAGTTAAGGAGGAGCGAGATAAAACTGAATTCAAAGGACTCTTGTCAATCCGACAGATGGCCTTTTTTACTTCAAACAACAAACACAACTGTCCCGGGGCGTTTCGTGGAGACAATTGTAGTCAGAATGAAAAAAGTAAAAAAGGCCATTACATAATCTCTGGGCGTTTCGTGGAGATATGCGCATCAATCGAATTGACAGGAATCCATTAACTTCATCTCTATCTCATTCTTTCCGGTTTAACCAATGATATTTTACTTCAAACAAACAAGACTCGCCTGTCCCGGGGCGTTTCGTGGAGACAGGATTTGTCCTTGTTTGAAATGTAATGGCACGGTAACCGCCTTCACTCTGTCTATATTCCCCAACATTCATTATCTCTCACGCACCTCTCTCGTCGCCTTGTTCCAAGAGTTAAGGAGGAGCGAGATAAAACTGAATTCAAAGGACTCTTGTCAATCCGACAGATGGCCTTTTCTACTTCAAACAACAAACACAACTGTCCCGGGGCGTTTCGTGGAGACAATTGTAGTCAGAATGAAAAAAGTAAAAAAGGCCATTACATAATCTCTGGGCGTTTCGTGGAGATATGCGCATCAATCGAATTGACAGGAATCCATTAACTTCATCTCTATCTCATTCTTTCCGGTTTAACCAATGATATTTTACTTCAAACAAACAAGACTCGCCTGTCCCGGGGCGTTTCGTGGAGACAGGATTTGTCCTTGTTTGAAATATAATGGCACGGTAACCGCCTTCACCCTGTCTATATTCCCCAACAGTCATACTCTCTAGACGCCTTGTTCCAAGAGTTAAGGAGGAGCGAGATAAAACTGAATTCAAAGGACTCTTGTCAATCCGACAGATGGCCTTTTCTACTTCAAACAACAAACACAACTGTCCCGGGGCGTTTCGTGGAGACAATTGTAGTCAGAATGAAAAAAGTAAAAAAGGCCATTACATAATCTCTGGGCGTTTCGTGGAGATATGCGCATCAATCGAATTGACAGGAATCCATTAACTTCATCTCTATCGCATTCTTTCCGGTTTAACCAATGATATTTTACTTCAAACAAACAAGACTCGCCTGTCCCGGGGCGTTTCGTGGAGACAGGATTTGTCCTTGTTTGAAATATAATGGCACGGTAACCGCCTTCACTCTGTCTATATTCCCCAACATTCATTATCTCTCACGCACCTCTCTCGTCGCCTTGTTCCAAGAATTAAGGAGGAGCGAGATAAAACTGAATTCAAAGGACTCTTGTCAATCCGACAGATGGCCTTTTCTACTTCAAACAACAAACACAACTGTCCCGGGGCGTTTCGTGGAGACAATTGTAGTCAGAATGAAAAAAGTAAAAAAGGCCATTACATAATCTCTGGGCGTTTCGTGGAGATATGCGCATCAATCGAATTGACAGGAATCCATTAACTTCATCTCTATCTCATTCTTTCCGGTTTAACCAATGATATTTTACTTCAAACAAACAAGACTCGCCTGTCCCGGGGCGTTTCGTGGAGACAGGATTTGTCCTTGTTTGAAATATAATGGCACGGTAACCGCCTTCACCCTGTCTATATTCCCCAACAGTCATACTCTCTCGACGCCTTGTTCCAAGAGTTAAGGAGGAGCGAGATAAAACTGAATTCAAAGGACTCTTGTCAATCCGACAGATGGCCTTTTTTACTTCAAACAACAAACACAACTGTCCCGGGGCGTTTCGTGGAGACAATTGTAGTCAGAATGAAAAAAGTAAAAAAGGCCATTACATAATCTCTGGGCGTTTCGTGGAGATATGCGCATCAATCGAATGGACAGGAATCCATTAACTTCAACTCTATCTCATTCTTTCCGGTTTAACCAATGATATTTTACTTCAAACAAACAAGACTCGCCTGTCCCGGGGCGTTTCGTGGAGACAGGATTTGTCCTTGTTTGAAATATAATGGCATGGTAACCGCCTTCACTCTGTCTATATTCCCCAACATTCATTATCTCTCACGCACCTCTCTCGTCGCCTTGTTCCAAGAGTTAAGGAGGAGCGAGATAAAACTGAATTCAAAGGACTCTTGTCAATCCGACAGATGGCCTTTTCTACTTCAAACAACAAACACAACTGTCCCGGGGCGTTTCGTGGAGACAATTGTAGTCAGAATGAAAAAAGTAAAAAAGGCCATTACATAATCTCTGGGCGTTTCGTGGAGATATGCGCATCAATCGTATTGACAGGAATCCATTAAATTCATCTCTATCTCATTCTTTCCGGTTTAACCAATGATATTTTACTTCAAACAAACAAGACTCGCCTGTCCCGGGGCGTTTCGTGGAGACAGGATTTGTCCTTGTTTGAAATATAATGGCACGGTAACCGCCTTCACCCTGTCTATATTCCCCAACAGTCATACTCTCTAGACGCCTTGTTCCAAGAGTTAAGGAGGAGCGAGATAAAACTGAATTCAAAGGACTCTTGTCAATCCGACAGATGGCCTTTTCTACTTCAAACAACAAACACAACTGTCCCGGGGCGTTTCGTGGAGACAATTGTAGTCAGAATGAAAATACTGCTTATAGCCTACGGCTAAAATTCAAGAAACATGGAACATGCTTCAGCCGCGCTTTTTATTCTGTTTGTAGTGACAGCCAAACAAGCGTCATTGTTTACTATCCATTTACAACATTCATTTATATAGTTATATTATGAAACTAGGATATAAATACCAAGAACAAATACGAAATACATTCGTGATAAATCAAGAGCTTTCCAACGAATGGAAAACGATTTTTGCCCGATGAAAATGAAAGAAGTTTCATTTCCCTAGCAACTACTTGGTTGTAAGTGAAAATCATTGTTAAAATTTCGTTCCACTTCCGCGTTCCACTTCCGTGTTCCCACCTCGCCCGCGTTACGGTTTTGGGCAGGTAGGTCATCGATAAAGCATGTTCCATGCTAAAAGTAAAAAAGGCCATTACATAATCTCTGGGCGTTTCGTGGAGATATGCGCATCAATCGAATTGACAGGAATCCATTAACTTCATCTCTATCTCATTCTTTCCGGTTTAACCAATGATATTTTACTTCAAACAAACAAGACTCGCCTGTCCCGGGGCGTTTCGTGGAGACAGGATTTGTCCTTGTTTGAAATATAATGGCACGGTAACCGCCTTCACTCTGTCTATATTCCCCAACAGTCATTATCTCTCACGCACCTCTATCTCATTCTTTCCGGTTTAACAAATGATATTTTACTTCAAACAAACAAGACTCGCCTGTCCCGGGGCGTTTCGTGGAGACAGGATTTGTCCTTGTTTGAAATATAATGGCACGGTAACCGCCTTCACCCTGTCTATATTCCCCAACAGTCATACTCTCTCGACGCCTTGTTCCAAGAGTTAAGGAGGAGCGAGATAAAACTGAATTCAAAGGACTCTTTGTCAATCCGACAGATGGCCTTTTTTACTTCAAACAACAAACACAACTGTCCCGGGGCGTTTCGTGGAGACAATTGTAGTCAGAATGAAAAAAGTAAAAAAGGCCATTACATAATCTCTGGGCGTTTCGTGGAGATATGCGCATCAATCGAATTGACCGGAATCCATAAACTTCATCTCTATCTCATTCTTTCCGGTTTATATACTTGATAGTATTCTGTACGCAGGTATGAGTAATGGACTCGATGTCCATTACTCGGGTTGTTGTTATTGTTGTATAAAGTATAATAAATGGCTGTGATATTATTATGTACCAAACGTCTGTTGCTTGAACCAAACAACAAACACAACTGTCCTGGGGCGTTTCGTGGAGACAATTGTAGTCAGAATGAAAAAAGTAAGAAAGGCCATTACATAATCTCTGGGCGTTTCGTGGAGATATTCGCATCAATCGAATTGACAGGAATCCATTAACTTCATCTCTATCTCAATCTTTCCGGTTTAACCAATGATATTTTACTTCAAACAAACAAGACTCGCCTGTCCCGGGGCGTTTCGTGGAGACAGGATTTGTCCTTGTTTGATATATAATGGCACGGTAACCGCCTTCACTCTGTCTATATTCCCCAACAGTCATACTCTCTCGTCGCCTTGTTCCAAGAGTTAAGGAGGAGCGAGATAAAACTGAATTCAAAGGACTCTTGTCAATCCGACAGATGGCCTTTTTTACTTCAAACAACAAACACAACTGTCCCGGGGCGTTTCGTGGAGACAATTGTAGTCAGAATGAAAAAAGTAAAAAAGGCCATTACATAATCTCTGGGCGTTTCGTGGAGATATGCGCATCAATCGAATTGACAGGAATCCATTAACTTCATCTCTATCTCATTCTTTCCGGTTTAACCAATGATATTTTACTTCAAACAAACAAGACTCGCCTGTCCCGGGGCGTTTCGTGGAGACAGGATTTGTCCTTGTTTGAAATGTAATGGCACGGTAACCGCCTTCACTCTGTCTATATTCCCCAACATTCATTATCTCTCACGCACCTCTCTCGTCGCCTTGTTCCAAGAGTTAAGGAGGAGCGAGATAAAACTGAATTCAAAGGACTCTTGTCAATCCGACAGATGGCCTTTTCTACTTCAAACAACAAACACAACTGTCCCGGGGCGTTTCGTGGAGACAATTGTAGTCAGAATGAAAAAAGTAAAAAAGGCCATTACATAATCTCTGGGCGTTTCGTGGAGATATGCGCATCAATCGAATTGACAGGAATCCATTAACTTCATCTCTATCTCATTCTTTCCGGTTTAACCAATGATATTTTACTTCAAACAAACAAGACTCGCCTGTCCCGGGGCGTTTCGTGGAGACAGGATTTGTCCTTGTTTGAAATATAATGGCACGGTAACCGCCTTCACTCTGTCTATATTCCCCAACATTCATTATCTCTCACGCACCTCTCTCGTCGCCTTGTTCCAAGAGTTAAGGAGGAGCGAGATAAAACTGAATTCAAAGGACTCTTGTCAATCCGACAGATGGCCTTTTTTACTTCAAACAACAAACACAACTGTCCCGGGGCGTTTCGTGGAGACAATTGTAGTCAGAATGAAAAAAGTAAAAAAGGCCATTACATAGTCTCTGGGCGTTTCGTGGAGATATGCGCATCAATCGAATTGACAGGAATCCATTAACTTCATCTCTATCTCATTCTTTCCGGTTCAACCAATGATATTTTACTTCAAACAAACAAGACTCGCCTGTCCCGGGGCGTTTCGTGGAGACAGGATTTGTCCTTGTTTGAAATATAATGGCATGGTAACCGCCTTCACTCTGTCTATATTCCCCAACATTCATTATCTCTCACGCACCTCTCTCGTCGCCTTGTTCTAAGAGTTAAGGAGGAGCGAGATAAAACTGAATTCAAAGGACTCTTGTCAATCCGACAGATGGCCTTTTTTACTTCAAACAACAAACACAACTGTCCCGGGGCGTTTCGTGGAGACAATTGTAGTCAGAATGAAAAAAGTAAAAAAGGCCATTACATAATCTCTGTGCGTTTCGTGGAGATATGCGCATCAATCGAATTGACAGGAATCCATTAACTTCATCTCTATCTCATTCTTCCCGGTTTAACCAATGATATTTTACTTCAAACAAACAAGACTCTCCTGTCCCGGGGCGTTTCGTGGAGACAGGATTTGTCCTTGTTTGAAATATAATGGCACGGTAACCGCCTTCACTCTGTCTATATTCCCCAACAGTCATTATCTCTCACGCACCTCTATCTCATTCTTTCCGGTTTAACAAATGATATTTTACTTCAAACAAACAAGACTCGCCTGTCCCGGGGCGTTTCGTGGAGACAGGATTTGTCCTTGTTTGAAATATAATGGCACGGTAACCGCCTTCACTCTGTCTATATTCCCCAACATTCATACCCTCTCAAACTCTATCGAACACCATCTCTCTCTCTCACGCACGCACCTCTTTCGCCTTGTTCCAAGAGTTAAGGAAGAGGGACATCTCAGAAGCTCATGTTATTTCATTCATGTTGCTAAGGCGCAATAAGTACCTATTTTTACACACATTTTAATCATAACACCCCTGAGTATATTCCGATCGGGCTGAAAAGTTTCGGGACACAACTAGGGCCCAAATGGAGCATGTGTGCGTAAGAACGATTTTTTAGACCGAAAATAAAGCCGGTGCCCGTGATTGGGCGGACGGCGGACGGACATTGCATTTTTGGAATCTACGCACCTTGGAACGGAAAATAAAAAAGTTTAAGGGGGTGTTATAAAATGCTGAACGAATACATAGGTGTATTATTCACAGAGTAATAAACCAAAATATGCACTTCTCTCGTTTTAGCAACATTTTAGATAAATGAGCTTCAAGGTATCGTTTCTATGTTTTTGGGGACGAGAAGACCGAATATGAAATCGATTTTGACCAAAGAGATGAATATTGAAGGTGTAGCAGATGTTCAGCTCCCCAAAATTGATTTTGGTTTATTATTCTGGGAATTAATACACTTATGTAATCGCTCAGCAAAACATTTTATAACACCCCGTCAAACTTTTTTCGTTTCCGTTTCAAGGTGCGTAGGTTCCAAAAATGTAATGCCGTAGCCTGTGTCACGTGTACAGGCTTCATTTTCGGTCTAATATAATGGGACGAGTACCGAGCCCCTTGTCAATGAGACCTAAAAGATCTATTTTGACATCCATTTTCGGTCTACAAAATTCGTACTTTCGCACACATGCTCCATTTGGGCCCTAGTTGTGTCCCGAAACGTTTCAGCCCGATCGGAATATACCCAGGGGTGTTATGAGTGAAAATGTGTATAAAAATAGGTACGTTTTGTGTTTAGTAACATGAGCTTTTGAGGTATCGTTTTCCATGTTTTTGGGGACGAGAACACGGAATATGAAGTCGATTTTGACCAAAGAGTGGAAAAATTGTTATGAGTGAAAATCTGTATAAAACGCTGCAAATCATTACACATCGGTTTATTGTTTACCTGTATAGCTGCCCATTCAGCGTAGATCAATGTTTTCTGTGGTCAATACATACCTTCTAGCTCCCCCCAGGAAATTATTTGTGGTTAATCGAAGCACAAGGTAAACAATAAACCGCAAAACGTTGTATAAGAAACCGTTGTGTAATAATTTACCTGCATAGATGCCCCTTCTGCGCAGTCTAAACTACTATGTCCCCCCCCCCTCCCATCATCGCCATTCACATCATCACACAAGTAGGTAGCAAGTAGACAGTGTAGACGGGTAGACAGGAATGTGGGCAGGCACATCGAATGTATTGGTCCTTGCGTGAAATTGCAGCAATTCTTTTAACACTTTAAAATCGACTGTTTATTTATTTGATTTACCCACCCACCAAAAATTAGAGTTATTATGAATGGTCGACTTTCGAATGGCACAATGGCACAAAGTTGAGGCGATGGCTTACCCTTCTTAGACTGTAAAATTCGGCATTGTCCATGGGCGGGGTGATGGCAGTAGTAGAGGAGCAGAATAATATGACGCAGATGCAGACAAGATGAGACGTATGTGCTTCCTGAGAAATGCATAAATATAACCATCAAATACTAGGTACATTCGCAGTATTCTCACCCCTGCAAACTAGCGTATCACATAGATTTATGTAAATGATGAAAAATGATTTCTGTTGACTGTTTTGGCAGCACTTATCCACACAAAACCAAAAACGCTGCAAATCCCTGCACAACGGTTTATTATTTTGTATAGAATACCCTTCTGTTACAGATCACAGCTCTATGTATAGATAACCCGTCTATATAATATAATATGTACTATTCTATGCATATTATGTAGATCGCAGACCCTCCGTAGGTTAGTACCTAACCCCGTACTCGTTACTAGGTACCTACCTAAATCACGAGTTAAATGTTGCTAAAATAATTCTGCCGATGACAAACAGTACCTAACAAAAAGAAACACACATAATGAAGTTCTGAAAAGAAATTGTTGATGAGGAGTGAAAAAAGTTGCAAAAGTAGGTACCTACCAACAAACTCCAGCCCCTTCTACGTAGATTATAATAATGAACCGTTGTGTAATAATTTACCGTTGAGTAATGATTTACCGTAGTAATAATTTACCCATCAATAATACTTCAACGTTTGTTCAAGTTTCACTACCTACCAACAAACTCCAATAGAGCCATCATTTTTCAAATTAAATAATATCACAGAACAACCAACTCGACTTAATACTCCGCCAATACATATAATCAGTTGATCCCTACAAATGATTGGCCGTATTCACAAATTCCTATTGTGGGCGCGTCTCTGGTTACGAGATTTGGTTTGGATTGTATACAATTTCATTCACACTGGAGTCGAAAATGCCTGTCGGTGCAAACTTCGGGGCCTTACTGTGAACGAACGGCTGGACGTACGATGCTCCGGATGGTCTTAAAAAACTCGCAAGTTCAAGAACTATTTAAAACCGTAAAAATATTTACGTAAAAAAATGGTATAGGCGTTTTGAAAATTTCAACCCCTATTTTGAACCCCTTAGAGATGACTCACAGTAACGTCGAGCTTCGAGGACCAACTAGACGCCGAACGGAACCTATAACCCGAATTTCATCAATTTTTTTTCATGGTAACTAAGAAAAGTGGCCCGTACGGCGTACGGCGGACAGACAGAAATATTTTTATTGCAGTTCTGGATTCTACATACCTTGAAACGTAAACCATCAAATTTTGAGGGGGGGTAAGAATTTTTTTTTTCATGCTCGATTCCAATGGTTCATTATTGAAAATAATAAACCAAAAACAAATAAACGTAGTAAAAATCGGTAAGCTTGAAGATGAATGACCCTAGTCATTAATAGGCACGTCTAGTCTTTCCACCAATCTCGATAATCGTCTGTGGCAGCAGATAATAGTATCAATATTACTTTCGTGGTGAGGATGAGGGGGCCGGTCTAATAATTGTTGCAACTTCGGTAGCAAATTATTGTCAAAGTAGTCTTCGCAAGTCGAACATGTAATTATTATCTTGAATGTCATAATTAAACTAATGAAACATCGCTATACATCGTGATTGTATGGCCACCCTCTCAATTTTCCAGCAGTTAAATGCATCTACAACCATATTTTCTGATTGGTTCCTACGAACGCAATGGGATGTTATTTATTTTGGTTTATTATTTTCAATAATGAACCATTGGAATCGAGCATGAAAAAAAAATTCTTACCCCCCCCCTCAAAATTTGATGGTTTACGTTTCAAGGTATGTAGAATCCAAAATTGCAATAAAAAAACGCTGCAAATCCCTGCACAACGGTTTATTATTTTGTATAGAATACCCTCCTGTTACAGATCACAGCTCTATGTATAGATAACCTTTCTATATAATATGATATGTACTATTCTATTATATAAATATTATGTAGATCGCAGACCCTCCGTAGGTTAGTACCTAACCCCGTACTCGTTACTAGGTACCTACCTAAATCACGAGTTAAATGTTGCTAAAATAATTCTGCCGATGACAAACAGTACCTAACAAAAAGAAACACACATTATGAAGTTCTGAAAAGAAATTGTTGATGAGGAGTGAAAAAAGTTGCAAAAGTACCTACTAACAAACTCCAGCCCCTTCTACGTAGATGGTATAATGAACCGTTGTGTAATAATTTACCGTTGAGTAATGATTTATCATCGTGTAGTAATAATGTACCCATCAATAATACTTCAACGTTTGTTCAAGTTTCACTACCTACCAACAAACTCCAAAAGAGCCATCATTTTTCAAATGAAATAATATCACAGAACAACCAACTCGACTTCAGAATCCGCCAATATAATCAGGTGATCCCTACCAATGATTGGCCGTATTCACAAATTCCTATTGTGGGCGCGTCTCTGGTTACGAGATTTGGTTTGAATTGTATACAATTTCATTCACACTGGAGTCGAGAATGCCTGTCGGTGCAAACTTCGGGGCCTTACTGTGAACGAACGGCTGGACGTACGATGCTCCGGATGGTCTTAAAAAACTCGCAAGTTCAAGAACTATTTAAAACCGTAAAAATATTTACGTAAAAAAATAGTATCGGCGTTTTGAAAATTTCAACCCCTATTTTGAACCCCTTAGAGATGACTCACAGTAACGTCGAGCTTCGAGGACCAACTAGACGCCGAACGGAACCTATAACCCGAATTTCATCAATTTTTTTTTTCATGGTAACTAAGAAAAGTGGCCCGTACGGCAGACAGACAGAAATATTCTTATTGCAGTTTTGGATTCTACATACCTTGAAACGTAAACCATCAAATTTTGAGAGGGGGTAAGAATTTGTTTTTTCATGCTCGATTCCAATGGTTCATTATTGAAAATAATAAACCAATATTTCTGTCTGTCTGCCGTACGCCGTACGCCGTACGGGCCTCTTTTCTTAGTTACCATGAAAAAAAATATTGATGAAATTCGGGTTATAGGTTCCGTTCGGCGTCTAGTTGGTCCTCGAAGCTCGACGTTACTGTGAGTCATCTCTAAGGGGTTCAAAATAGGGGTTGAAATTTTCTAAAACGCCTATACCATTTTTTTACGTAAATATTTTTACGGTTTTAAATAGTTCTTGAACTTGCGAGTTTTTTAAGACCATCCGGAGCATCGTACGTCCAGCCGTTCGTTCACAGTAAGGCCCCGAAGTTTGCACCGACAGGCATTTTCGACTCCAGTGTGAATGAAATTGTATACAATCCAAACCAAATCTCGTAACCAGAGACGCGCCCACAATAGGAATTTGTGAATACGGCCAATCATTGGTAGGGATCAACTGATTATATGTATTGGCGGAGTATTAAGTCGAGTTGGTTGTTCTGTGATATTATTTCATTTGAAAAATGATGTGCGTTTCTTTTTGTTAGGTACTGTTTGCAATCGACAGAATTTTTTTAGCAACATTTAACTCGTGATTTAGGTAGGTACCTAGTAACGAGTACGGGGTTAGGTACTAACCTACGGAGGGTGTGCGATCCTGCTGGATTTTGTTGATAGGTACTTTTGCAACTTGAACAACCGTTGAAGTATTATTGATGGGCAAACTATTACACAACGGTTCATTATTCTATCTCCGTAGAAGTGGAACCTATACAGGTAAAGTATTACACAACGGTTCAGGGAGGTACCGGGAGGTACCTAGTAACGAGTACGGGGTTAGGTACTAACCTACGGAGGTCCGCGATTGAAGTATTATTGATGGGCAAATTATTACATAACGGTTCATTATTCTATCTCCGTAGAAGTGGAACCTATACAGGTAAATTATTACACAACGGTTTAGGGAGGTACCTAGTAACGAGTACGGGGTTAGGTACTAACCTACGGTTTTATGTATGTACGGTAAATCATTACTCAACGGTAAATTATTACACAACGGTTCATTATATCGTCTACGTACGTATTCGGTTTGCAAACTTTATTTTGAACACCTCCTAAAAAATCTTTGTTTTACGTTTCAATGTGCGTAGATTCCAAAAAAACGCTGCAAATCCCTGCACAACGGTTTATTATTTTGTACAGAATACCCTCCTGTTACAGATCACAGCTCTATGTATAGATAACCCGTCTATATAATAAGATATGTACTATTCTATACATATTATGTAGATCGCAGACCCTCCGTAGGTTAGTACCTAACCCCGTACTCGTTACTAGGTACCTACCTAAATCACGAGTTAAATGTTGCTAAAATAATTCTGCCGATGACAAACAGTACCTAACAAAAAGAAACACACATTATGAAGTTCTGAAAAGAAATTGTTGATGAGGAGTGAAAAAAGTTGCAAAAGTACCTACTAACAAACTCCAGCCCCTTCTACGTAGATGGTATAATGAACCGTTGTGTAATAATTTACCGTTGAGTAATGATTTATCATCGTGTAGTAATAATTTACCCATCAATAATACTTCAACGTTTGTTCAAGTTTCACTACCTACCAACAAACTCCAAAAGAGCCATCATTTTTCAAATGAAATAATATCACAGAACAACCAACTCGACTTAATACTCCGCCAATACATATAATCAGTTGATCCCTACCAATGATTGGCCGTATTCACAAATTCCTATTGTGGGCGCGTCTCTGGTTACGAGATTTGGTTTGGATTGTATACAATTTCATTCACACTGGAGTCGAAAATGCCTGTCGGTGCAAACTTCGGGGCCTTACTGTGAACGAACGGCTGGACGTACGATGCTCCGGATGGTCTTAAAAAACTCGCAAGTTCAAGAACTATTTAAAACCGTAAAAATATTTACGTAAAAAAATGGTATAGGCGTTTTAGAAAATTTCAACCCCTATTTTGAACCCCTTAGAGATGACTCACAGTAACGTCGAGCTTCGAGGACCAACTAGACGCCGAACGGAACCTATAACCCGAATTTCATCAATATTTTTTTCATGGTAACTAAGAAAAGAGGCCCGTACGGCAGACAGACAGAAATATTCTTATTGCAGTTTTGGATTCTACATACCTTGAAACGTAAACCATCAAATTTTGAGAGGGGGTAAGAATTTGTTTTTTCATGCTCGATTCCAATGGTTCATTATTGAAAATAATAAACCAATATTTCTGTCTGTCTGCCGTACGCCGTACGCCGTACGGGCCTCTTTTCTTAGTTACCATGAAAAAAAATATTGATGAAATTCGGGTTATAGGTTCCGTTCGGCGTCTAGTTGGTCCTCGAAGCTCGACGTTACTGTGAGTCATCTCTAAGGGGTTCAAAATAGGGGTTGAAATTTTCTAAAACGCCTATACCATTTTTTTACGTAAATATTTTTACGGCTTTAAATAGTTCTTGAACTTGCGAGTTTTTTAAGACCATCCGGAGCATCGTACGTCCAGCCGTTCGTTCACAGTAAGGCCCCGAAGTTTGCACCGACAGGCATTTTCGACTCCAGTGTGAATGAAATTGTATACAATCCAAACCAAATCTCGTAACCAGAGACGCGCCCACAATAGGAATTTGTGAATACGGCCAATCATTGGTAGGGATCAACTGATTATATGTATTGGCGGAGTATTAAGTCGAGTTGGTTGTTCTGTGATATTATTTCATTTGAAAAATGATGTGCGTTTCTTTTTGTTAGGTACTGTTTGCAATCGACAGAATTTTTTTAGCAACATTTAACTCGTGATTTAGGTAGGTACCTAGTAACGAGTACGGGGTTAGGTACTAACCTACGGAGGGTGTGCGATCCTGCTGGATTTTGTTGATAGGTACTTTTGCAACTTGAACAACCGTTGAAGTATTATTGATGGGCAAACTATTACACAACGGTTCATTATTCTATCTCCGTAGAAGTGGAACCTATACAGGTAAAGTATTACACAACGGTTCAGGGAGGTACCGGGAGGTACCTAGTAACGAGTACGGGGTTAGGTACTAACCTACGGAGGTCCGCGATTGAAGTATTATTGATGGGCAAATTATTACATAACGGTTCATTATTCTATCTCCGTAGAAGTGGAACCTATACAGGTAAATTATTACACAACGGTTTAGGGAGGTACCTAGTAACGAGTACGGGGTTAGGTACTAACCTACGGTTTTATGTATGTACGGTAAATCATTACTCAACGGTAAATTATTACACAACGGTTCATTATATCGTCTACGTACGTATTCGGTTTGCAAACTTTATTTTGAACACCTCCTAAAAAATCTTTGTTTTACGTTTCAATGTGCGTAGATTCCAAAAAAACGCTGCAAATCCCTGCACAACGGTTTATTATTTTGTACAGAATACCCTCCTGTTACAGATCACAGCTCTATGTATAGATAACCCGTCTATATAATAAGATATGTACTATTCTATACATATTATGTAGATCGCAGACCCTCCGTAGGTTAGTACCTAACCCCGTACTCGTTACTAGGTACCTACCTAAATCACGAGTTAAATGTTGCTAAAATAATTCTGCCGATGACAAACAGTACCTAACAAAAAGAAACACACATTATGAAGTTCTGAAAAGAAATTGTTGATGAGGAGTGAAAAAAGTTGCAAAAGTACCTACTAACAAACTCCAGCCCCTTCTACGTAGATGGTATAATGAACCGTTGTGTAATAATTTACCGTTGAGTAATGATTTATCATCGTGTAGTAATAATTTACCCATCAATAATACTTCAACGTTTGTTCAAGTTTCACTACCTACCAACAAACTCCAAAAGAGCCATCATTTTTCAAATGAAATAATATCACAGAACAACCAACTCGACTTAATACTCCGCCAATACATATAATCAGTTGATCCCTACCAATGATTGGCCGTATTCACAAATTCCTATTGTGGGCGCGTCTCTGGTTACGAGATTTGGTTTGGATTGTATACAATTTCATTCACACTGGAGTCGAAAATGCCTGTCGGTGCAAACTTCGGGGCCTTACTGTGAACGAACGGCTGGACGTACGATGCTCCGGATGGTCTTAAAAAACTCGCAAGTTCAAGAACTATTTAAAACCGTAAAAATATTTACGTAAAAAAATGGTATAGGCGTTTTAGAAAATTTCAACCCCTATTTTGAACCCCTTAGAGATGACTCACAGTAACGTCGAGCTTCGAGGACCAACTAGACGCCGAACGGAACCTATAACCCGAATTTCATCAATATTTTTTTTCATGGTAACTAAGAAAAGAGGCCCGTACGGCAGACAGACAGAAATATTCTTATTGCAGTTTTGGATTCTACATACCTTGAAACGTAAACCATCAAATTTTGAGAGGGGGTAAGAATTTGTTTTTTCATGCTCGATTCCAATGGTTCATTATTGAAAATAATAAACCAATATTTCTGTCTGTCTGCCGTACGCCGTACGCCGTACGGGCCTCTTTTCTTAGTTACCATGAAAAAAAATATTGATGAAATTCGGGTTATAGGTTCCGTTCGGCGTCTAGTTGGTCCTCGAAGCTCGACGTTACTGTGAGTCATCTCTAAGGGGTTCAAAATAGGGGTTGAAATTTTCTAAAACGCCTATACCATTTTTTTACGTAAATATTTTTACGGTTTTAAATAGTTCTTGAACTTGCGAGTTTTTTAAGACCATCCGGAGCATCGTACGTCCAGCCGTTCGTTCACAGTAAGGCCCCGAAGTTTGCACCGACAGGCATTTTCGACTCCAGTGTGAATGAAATTGTATACAATCCAAACCAAATCTCGTAACCAGAGACGCGCCCACAATAGGAATTTGTGAATACGGCCAATCATTGGTAGGGATCAACTGATTATATGTATTGGCGGAGTATTAAGTCGAGTTGGTTGTTCTGTGATATTATTTCATTTGAAAAATGATGTGCGTTTCTTTTTGTTAGGTACTGTTTGCAATCGACAGAATTTTTTTAGCAACATTTAACTCGTGATTTAGGTAGGTACCTAGTAACGAGTACGGGGTTAGGTACTAACCTACGGAGGGTGTGCGATCCTGCTGGATTTTGTTGATAGGTACTTTTGCAACTTGAACAACCGTTGAAGTATTATTGATGGGCAAACTATTACACAACGGTTCATTATTCTATCTCCGTAGAAGTGGAACCTATACAGGTAAAGTATTACACAACGGTTCAGGGAGGTACCGGGAGGTACCTAGTAACGAGTACGGGGTTAGGTACTAACCTACGGAGGTCCGCGATTGAAGTATTATTGATGGGCAAATTATTACATAACGGTTCATTATTCTATCTCCGTAGAAGTGGAACCTATACAGGTAAATTATTACACAACGGTTTAGGGAGGTACCTAGTAACGAGTACGGGGTTAGGTACTAACCTACGGTTTTATGTATGTACGGTAAATCATTACTCAACGGTAAATTATTACACAACGGTTCATTATATCGTCTACGTACGTATTCGGTTTGCAAACTTTATTTTGAACACCTCCTAAAAAATCTTTGTTTTACGTTTCAATGTGCGTAGATTCCAAAAAAACGCTGCACATCCCTGCACAACGGTTTATTATTTTGTACAGAATACCCTCCTGTTACAGATCACAGCTCTATGTATAGATAACCCGTCTATATAATAAGATATGTACTATTCTATACATATTATGTAGATCGCAGACCCTCCGTAGGTTAGTACCTAACCCCGTACTCGTTACTAGGTACCTACCTACGGAGGGTCTGCGATCTACATAATATGTATAGAATAGTACATATCATATTATATAGACGGGTTATCTATACATAGAGCTGTGATCTGTAACAGAAGGGTATTCTATACAAAATAATAAACCGTTGTGCAGGGATTTGCAGCGTTTTGTATACTTAATTCATCGATCTATAGGTTTACTAAATTGCTCTTTTGCCTCACTTCCGCAATCCTATGTACCAACCAAGTTGCTATATATTTTTTAGTTTCGAAATGTCTACGGAAGAATTCGTCGAGATCGACAGAGTTATTAAGTTGGGTGTTAAGAGATAAATCAAGATAATTACTTTGAATCATGCGTAATGAATTGGATTCGAAATGTTCAATACCATTGGATTCGTTAGTAAATTCAGATTCCAAAATGCACATTTATTTGTTGAACCTTTTCAGCCCGATCGGAATATACCCAGGGATATTATGAGTGAAAATGTGTATAAAATAGGTACCTTTTGTGTTTTAGTAACTTGTTAGTAAAACGAGCTTTTGATGTATCGTTTTTCATGTTTTTGGGGACGAGAAGACCGAATATGAAGTCGATTTTGACCAAGGAGTGAAAAATTGAGGTTGTACCAGATATTCAGCTCACAACATTGATTTTTGTAATGAGTCAAAAACCTGGAAAATCGTCTGAAATCACCATCAATTTGTAGAATAACACTAGAACAACGCTGCAAAGTCCTTGTCACATGGGTTTATTATTCTACGGGACATCCATGCAGAAAGTTTGGCTGTTCATTTATTGCTTTCATGAGCAATTATTGAAATGGCTATTTTTGATGGTTTCCACCAATTTTGGCCCCCAAAAACACGAATTAGGCTCGGCTGTGTTTTCAGTTTATTTTTGATCATTGATAGTACCGTTTGACTGTCTTGATTCACCTGTGGATACTACTCTTAGTGTTATTATACAAATGTATGGTGATTTCGGAGAGATTCCCATGTTTATGATTCATAAACAAATAATTTCGGGAGCTTAACCTTCGTTACAACCTCAATTCTTCACTCTTCGGTCAAAATCAACTTAATATTCGATCTTCTCGCCCTAAAAAATATGGAAAACGATAGATCACAAGCTCAACTCAACATTTTTTCTCAACATTGTTTCCAAATAAATGTTGTATTTCTTCAGTTTTTCTTACCTAACGTTATCTGTAACATTTAGTGCTTTGTTAAATTTAATTTAAATTCAGCTTTCTTTGTAATGTCAAACCTTATTGCGAATTTTCAAAGAAAATGAAGCTATTGCAACGAGTAACATTTTCAGAACATGAATGTTTGAAATATGTTTATAGGGAAATCCGTTTCAGAGCATCCTCAGTTCATCCCTAGATTTTAACAAACATTTATATATTAGGTATGTATATTTATGTGCCACTCCAGATGATATCTGTCATTGGGTAGGTACATGGTAAAAATTCCAGATTTCTCCAAAACCTTTGTATGGCCAAACGAAAGGATGAGTTCGAAGATGAGCAATTTCCAAATTCCAAGGGGATCAAATTGGAGTTTTTAGGGGTCAAAACTCGGTAAAAACGGCCAAAATTGCAAACCATTGCTATAAAATCACTGGAATTGGTATGGAATGTTGGGTAAAGACAGAACAATACTAATTCAGTTGTTTGTCGCGCAGAATAGGGGTCAGATTTTGACTTTTGTGGGTAAAAATTGGTATTATTGGTAAAATCAATATTAATCCACCTGACGTTGTGTGGGATGATTAATCACGACGGAGGGACTACCTCGATGATCAAACTATTTTTCTCAAAAGCAAGTGGGTCAAATTTGACTTTATTAGGTTCAAACATCGGTAAAAATGGCTAAAATCATGAAAGATTATATAATTTTAAGAAAAGTGGTATGATTTCTCGCTATATCATCATTTAACACAATATCAGGAATATTTCTCTGCAAATTCGCTCTTATAGCCATGCTATATGGCAGGAATTTTTTCTGTTTCCGATAACCCCCCCCCCTCAACAATCCTGGCTACGCCACTGTCAAAAGCTCATTTTACTACTATGTTACGTACCTATTTTTATACACATTTTCACTCATAACTCCCCTGGGTATATTCCGATCGGGTTGAAAAGTTTCGGGACACAACTAGGGCCCAAATGGAGCATGTGTGCGAAAGAACGAATTTCTTAGACAGAAAATGAAGCCTGTACGCGTGATGCATTTCTTTTGAATCTACGCACCTTGAAACGGAAAAGAAAAAGTTTTGAGGGGGTGTTATAAAAATTTTAACCTTGAAAAGGTTTTTGCGGTGGGACCCCCCGCCGAAAAACGACAGGAAAAAGTGACACGAAAGTAGCGCTATGATTTATTATGATTTTCACGTACAACCGATCGTTGCAAAGGAAATTTATTTTCGCCATTATTCATCGCACAAAATTTGTTCACCACTTTTTGGAAAGCTGTGAATCTATTTGACCCCAGACCATATGCCACGCTGCCAATTTCCCCCTCCTAACATTCAGGAGAACCATTGGTTACGAGTTCATTTTGTTGAGAAACTTCTTATTGGAGTGAAGTTCTGGCTTAGTTACCTACGACGAAAACGAGGCTGATTTAAAGTGTTCATCGCGAACTGTTCTTTAATAAGGAGGTATCTTAAATAATAGGATGGAAGAAAGAAAAAGAGGGAGAGGGAGCAAAAACCTTTTCAAGGTACGTCACATTTTAGCCGTTAGGCTCTAAGCGGAAATCATCCGGGGGTGCAGCGCCGAGTTTTGCTGAGCGAATACATAGGTGTATTATTCACAGAATAATAAACCAAAATCCGCCGTATTACCTGTACCGGCTTCATTGTCAGTCTAAAAAATTCGTTCTTTCGCACACATGCTCCGTTTGGGCCATAGTTGTATCCCGAAACCTTTCATCCCGATCGGAATATATCCAGGGGAGTTATGAGTGAAAATGTGTATAAAACTAGGTACGTTTTGTGTTTAGTAACATGAGCTTTTGAGGTACCGTTTCCATGTCTTGGGGGACGAGAAGACCGAATATGAAGTCGAATTTGACCAAAGAGTGGAAAATTGAGTTCTACCAAGTGTTCAGCTCCCAAAATTGATTTTTAATGAGTCAAAAACCTGCAACATTGTCTGAAATCGCCATCAATTTGTAGAATAACACTAGGAAAAGGGTCAAAACATGGACCAAGACGATTAAATGGCACTATAAACGATCAAAGATAGTTATTTTTAAAAAGCGCGTAGGGGCCAAAATTGATGGAAACCATCAGAAATTTCGATTAATACGCATACAAGAAACAATAAATGAACTGCCAACATATATGTAAGTACGTCCAATAGAATAATAAACCCATGTGACAAGGACTTTGCAGCGTTGTTTAGTAACATAATTATTAGCAAAATGAGCTGTTTAGGTATCGTTTTCTATTTTTTGGGGACGATTATACCGTATCTGAAGTCGATGTTAACGAAATAGGCGGAATGTGAGTGTTTTTCAAAGCTTAAGTTCCCATAATCTGTGTTTACTATCCAAAACCGTATGAAATCATCTGAAATCACCATCTAGTTGTTTGTATTTTGGGAAGGAGTGAAGGAGTGAAGAAAATGAACGTACCTTCAGGCGGCCAGTCGAACAAGGAATGAAATAGAGGAGGGGATACACTCGTTTTTATAATTTCAGACTCCGCGACTCCCCCCTCCCGCGGCGCGAGTTCTCCCGCGGCTGAGTTATCTCAGCTTCCTATCCTCCGGGTTACTCTTCCCTCCTTCGAGACTTCAACGGTTGGTCAGGTTTCACAAGTACCTACCAACAAAATCCAATAGTCCATCATTTGTCAAATGAAATAATATCGCAGAATTACCAACTCGACTACAGCCATCCTTGATTATAATCAGATGCTCGGTAGTGATGATATCCGGGCCGGATTTATGCTCCGGGTGGTCTCAAAACATTGCTTAGCTCAAGACAAATTTAATAACGTAAAAAAACTCGGCGCTCCGCGCCTCGCCAGGGGGCAAGCCCCCTGGACCCCCGGATGCTTACTGCTTAGAGCCTACGGCTAAAATTCAAAAAACATGGAACATGCTTTAGCCGCGTAGTTTACCACAACCAAGTGACAACTAAACAAGCGTCATTGTTTGCTATCCATTTACAACATTCGTTTATATAGTTATATTATGAAACTAGGATATAAATACCAAGAACAAATACGAAATACATTCGTGATAAATCAAGAGCTTTCCAACGAATGGAAAACGATTTTTGTCCGATGAAAATGAAAGGAGTCTCATTTCCCTAGCAACTACTCGGTTGTAAGTGAAAATCATTGTTAAAATTTCGTTCCACTTCCGCGTTCCACTTCCGCGACGCCCATCCCGTGTAACGTTTTTCGGCTAGTTTGTTAGTCCAAGGCTAAATCATGTTCCATACTAAAATTGTCAACACGTGGATCAAGACGATTAAATGGCACAACCAATAATCAATCGTAATTTGAAAAAAGGAGCGTACCTGATTCAAGTTTTGGGGGCCAAAATTGGTGGGAACCACCAGAAATAGCTATTTCAATTATTTCATATGAACGAAACAATAAATGAACAGCCAGCATTTCTGTAAGTACGTCCAATAGAATAATAAACCCATGTGACAAGGACTTTGCAGCATTTTTGGAATCCACGCACCTTGAAACGGAAAAGAAAAACGTTTGAGGAGGTGTTATAAACATTTTTTGCTGAGCGAATACATAGGTGTATTATTCGCAGAATAATAACCCAAAAAGGAGCGTACTTATCTAATTCGTGTTTTAGGGGCCAAAAATTGTGGAAACCATCAGAAATAGGTAGTTATTTAGATTATTTCACACGAACGAAACAATAAATGAACAACAATCATTTCTTTAGGTATGTCCAGTAGAATAATCTCTATCTCTATCTCTATCTCTATATATTATAAAAACGAATCTCTGTGAGTCTGTCTGTCTGTCTTCCCACGGCCTAACGGCTCGACGGATATCGACCAAATTTGGCACGAATATCCAGTAGGCTCCCAAGTTGTGCAACGTCGCATTTTTAATTCCCTCACCATAGCGGAACTATGGTCGACCATGGTCAACTCCTGAATGGCTTGACGGATATCGACCAAATTCGGCACGAATATCCAGTAGGCTCCCAAGTTGTGCAACGTCGCATTTTTAATTCCCTGACCATAGCGGAACTATGGTCGACCATGGTCAACTTCGTTAATTGAAATGGTAACCCCTATTTTTTATCGCGTATTCGTAATCTACGTGAAATTCTATCTACGATCGACCCTTCGGACTACTCCCGCGGTCGACCATAGCGCATCCATGGGCCCCTCCATGGTCGAATCCCGAATTGCTCAACGGATATCGACCAAATTTGGCATGAATATCCAGTAGGCTCCCAAGTTGTGCGACGTCGCATTTTTAATTCCCTGACCATAGCGGAAATATTATCGACCATGGTCAACTCCTGAATGGCTTGACGGATTTTGATAAAATTGGGCACAAATACCCGGTAGGCTATGGGATTTTTCCGTCGTTTGTTGGTTCCACGATACTGCGTACAGCGAATCTCGGATAGCGAGCGAAGCGAGCGGTCAGGCTAGTACACCTATGACCTGGGACGATTTGCATTTCATCAGCATTTCGATCCACATCAACAATTTCTTTTAGGGGAGGACAGATCGAAGGACAAGCATTTGTGTTCCATCGCTCTGTAGACCAGTTTCGATTAAAAATCGAGCTAAGTTCGACAAAAACCATTCTTTTTATATGAAAACTGAACATTATTCGAGAAGAGTCCAGATCAACCTGATTTTAGTTTCATCATTGGCACTTACGGTGCTTGTCTCTTTGAATTAAATATGAAACTTTTCAGCCCAATCGGAATATACCCAGGGGTGTTATGAGTGAAAATGTGTGTAAAAATAGGTACTTTTTGCGTTTTGGCAACATATTGGTAACATGAGCTTTTAAGGTATCGTTTTTCATGTTTTTGGGGACGAGAAGACCGAATATGAAGTCGATTGTGATCAAAGAGTAGAAAATTGAGGTTCTACCACATGTTCAGCTCCCGAAATTTATTTTTTATGAGTCAAAAACCTAGGAAATCGTCTTAAATCACCATCAACTTGTAGAATAACACTGGAAAAAGTGTCAACACGTGGATCAAGACGATTAAATGGCACAACCAATAATCAATCGTAATTTGAAAAAAGGAGCGTACCTGATTCAAGTTTTGGGGGCCAAAATTGGTGGGGACCACCAGAAATAGCTATTTCAATTATTTCATATGAACGAAACAATAAATGAACAGCCAGCATTTCTGTAAGTACGTCCAATAGAATAATAAACCCATGTGACAAGGACTTTGCAGCGTTTTTGGAATCTACGCACCTTGAAACGGAAAACAAATGAAGTTAATAATACGATATTGTAATTTCTTGTCTATTGCTTATTTCCAAATTGTACATACAGTCCGTACAGTGCCCATAATCTACTCTTGAATGTTGATATTATCGCATTCTCCATACTGCTGGTGACTCGTGGCTTATATTGCGTTGATCCCCCATATTCGAGGGAGTTCAAAGCGGGAATGACCATTGCGTAACAGTTTAGCGATGATTGTTGTGATTCGGTACTTGGAGAGGACGCACGCCTATAATTCTTCAACCCAACCAAACCCGAGTTAAACACCTACTTAAGGCACTTAGTCTTAAATGGGCTGGCTGGAGGCAGTACAATCGGGAGTCGCTGTCCTCTAGACAAAATTTCCTCTTGAATAATTTATTCTCCCAGACCTAGTTTGACGCGGCTGTCGCATACCTCTGGGGTTTATGGCTCCGTATATACGACTATACCTAACAGCAATTTTACGGATCCAATTCGCTGAAGAAATGAAAAGAATTACAGAGAGTGGAATGTCTTCCTGGATGAGCCAAGGGTGAAAGACATTGGCCAAATATTCATAAAAACATCTTGCTTACGAGTCTGCAACCCTGTGGGACATTTTATGTCTTACCGCCCCCCTACCCTACCTCTTCCATACCTATATGAAGCTTGCATTCGTGTTGACAATATAAATTATTGAGAATGATCACCTGTGTGTAAACAATTATTTAAACAATCACGCTCTTACCGCAGCTTGTCGGCCACGCACTCCGCAGTGGTGAACGTAATATGGTTAGGTAAATCGAGAGCTATCCAACGAGTGGTGAACGATTTTTGTACGATGATAACTGGCGAAGATAAAGTTCCGTAGCAACGAATCGGTTGTAAGCGAAAATCATCAGAAAATATTACACAACGGTAAATTATTACAGAACGATAAATATTACACAACGGTTCATCTACCAAGAAGGGGCTGGATTTTGTTGATCGGTACGTTTGCAACGTGACCAACCGTTGAAGTATTATTGATGGGCAAGTTATTACACAACGGTTCATTATACTTGACCACGAGGGTACGTATTGACCACAGAAAACAGTGATCGACGCAGAAGGGGCATCTATTTCACTCCACATCAACAATTTTCCTTCAGAACTTCATTCTTTGCGTTTCGTTTTGCCATTTTAGTTACAGTCTGTCATCGACAGAATTATTTTAGCAACATTTAACTCGTGATTTAGGTAGGTACCTAGTAACGAGTACGGGGTTAGGTACTAACCTACGGAGGTCTGCGATCTACATAATATGTATAGGCTAGTCCATATTATTTAGACGGGTTATCTACTTTGTACCTACTACTTATTCATAATGTGAAATAAAACATGTAGAATTGAATTGAATGGTTTTATATATCAGACACCCTGTTAGGTTGTTAGGTATCACAGTTTGTTTGAATTTAATGTTGCTTCGAATCTTTGGTAAAAACAAGTCGTTGACAATATTTACTTACATTAGGCTTACGAATATTATTATAAGAGAGCGAAATGGAGTTTGAACACCAGCCCAGTATTAGTAGTAGTAGTAGTAATACTATGACTGCGATGAAAGAACACCGTCCTCTAAATCATAAAAGAGTGTTGCCCATCCCAGGCAAAGGTGTGAATGATTCTAAAGAATTACATTTAGAACTAGAACCCCCGAGACCGGGATTGACGAAAAATATCAAAGGTCGAGAGCCAAATGTACTTTATGGAAATGATGTGACACAGGACATCGAAGATGCATTACTAAAACTCAAAAGCGGGATTTACAACAAGATAGTCGTTAAATGTAAAATGAAAACATGGGAACGTCTGACAGCAGACCAACAGCAACAGCGTTTGGCCTCTTCCGAAACACCAAAAACCGTGACCCGATCATTCAATGAATTCATATGTCGTTGCTGGTACGGTAACAAATCAGTGTGGAATATGAACGGGTTCGATGTGGATGACAACGATGATGACAACGGCGACAAATATTATTAACGTTTCTTTTCGGGTGGAAGTCGCTAGATTAATCGATTGAACCTCGAGGAAAAAGCGAATTTAGTCGAGTAGGAGGCGTGAATTGATGGTTTGGGACAACTGAGAAGCGGACCGCAGAGATCGTACAGGCTGATACCGGACCCCTCACTGCGCCCAGAAGAACTTGGAATCAATCACGCTGCCAATACTAAGTGCGAAAATAAACAAACTCGCGACTTGCTGTGAGCAGTTGATACTCCCGGCCGATAGAACCTTGATAGGAACGAACATGAGTATGTCGGAGGTTCTAGCAAGGCTCGACGAGATAAATAAAAAACTTGAGAAACTGGATCCAATGGATAATAAGTTACTAGGTACATAACGTGGCGGCGTCGCACAGTGGGGCCAAATGGCCAAAATACGGAAAAAACTACGAATCTCGAAAACAGATAATGATATCGACTTGGGAGTGGTTTCATTCGATTCAGAGGGGAAAAATACATTAGAAAAAACGATGTTATCTGTTTTACAAGAGTTTCATTATCAAACTTAACTGAACATTTTCTTCGGAACAACCTGAAAATTTTGCTTCTTCTCAAAATTTGCTCATGTCCTCTGTTGAAATAACAAAAAAATGAAATAAATAACTTCACTACAACTCATTTTTGCACTTTTTGCGCATCAGCATATTCGGGATGCCTTGAAAAGTCAAAATTTGACAGCGCATTGCATTTACGAAAGTAACGCCTCAGCTTCCGCGCTGAAATCTTCAAGCCTTTTCTTTGGAGATGGACGCAAGGAAGTGATAAAGGGGTCAGACGTTTCTAGCAGTTTATGAAAAATATCCTCGTTGGTGTTCAATCGGGAATTTTTTCTTGTGTAATGAGTTCTGAAATGTTTGTAGTCCTTGTTCCGACTCTCTTGAGCTTCTTCTGAGAGTGCACCGATTGGCAGAGCAGCAGATTCAACTATTTCGGACCCATGTATTAATATCTTATGTAGTGTACATGGCATATAGTACCACGGGTACAACCTCACAGCTAATTCAGCAGTATCTTGGGTGTAAGTGGCGAATTTGGAAACGTCAATCTGATGACTGCTGCTGTAGATCACTTCCAGGATTGTCCCTAATCTGCAAATCAATGTTATATCAATACCAGTTATCGATGCTACAACCGAGGGGTTAGCAAAAAATCTTCTCGAGGTATTCCCTGTATTGCTCGATCCGTAGCCCTGCTTCACGTAGTCAACTCTTATACCAAGTTGACTCAGTAATTCTCTTTGAATTCGGTTCTTCTCGGCATCTTTGATTGGCTTAGTTGTAGCATTGGTCCTCCATGCCTGAAATTTTAAGTTGTAACTAAGATGAAGAATATACTCCATAAATCTAATTCTGGCATGGAGAGGAGACATTCCCAGTTTAAAAGCTTCGCGATTTGGAGGTCTCTGTTTTACTGATTGCACATTATTCATTTCCGTTGGACGAGCACCGCAAATGACGCAATTGGTAGAAGCCGTGGTATCAGTACAAATTTGGGCTACTTTCCCATCTAACATCGTGAAATGCAATACATGTTTTACAGTAATTGCACGAGTGCCTATAATCAGTCTCATATCTTGCAGATTTTTTTAATTTCATTTTCTACTCTCAATATTTCTGTCTTAACTACTACATCCGTTTCCTTTTCATAATCAAATCTCAGTGGTCTACAATATAGTGTTGACGAAGGTCTTGGATTCAACCAACTAATGGAATCGTCATTATCAGTTGCAGTGATTCGCAGAGGCACGATAGACGTCATGAATAGGTTCGCGTCAGTTTTTCCTTCATTGACTTGTGAGAACGATTGAGAAAACTCTTGCTGGCCTGAGGCCCCATCACATCCCCACTTCGTATGTAATGTGACATTATGGTCCTTCAAATTATCAATTTCCTCCTCTGTCATTGTTTGAAATATTCTATCCACGGTATCATCAAGCAAGTTCTGTAGCGGAACCCCACCACCGGTTTCCGATATATTAACACCACTTGGATAGCAATATTTTTTTGCCTCAGCCACTTTTTTGTAGGAGGGGAAGATATTAAAACCTGCACTTTTAGTTGCAGCTCTGATAGTTTCGTACTGAAACCTGGTCATCTTGGCTTGGAGGAAAAGAGCTAATGCAAATTCGGCAGTAAACACTGGTGACTTATCAACCTCGGCTGAGGAACCAGCTGCATCTATCAAATTTTGATCGTTCAACGATCGTATTTTTGCAATTTTAAACCTCTTACCCCTCTCACCACACTCGTCAAAAGGTTTTTCAGGTCGTCCGATTCTATGAAAGCCGCCCTCCGCGGATTGCATACAAGCCCTGTCATCACTATTTGGTAAATTAATCATAAACTCACCCTTCATCCAATCGCGGTATTTTCTTAAAAAGTTCTGCTTGTTACGGGCAGATGTCGACCACCTTTGATTAAAATGATATTCATAGAATAATAAACCAAAAGCGCGGCTAAAGCATGTTCCATGTTTCTTGAATTTTAGCCGTAGGCTCTAAGCAGTAAGCATCCGGGGGTCCAGGGGGCTTGCCCCCTGGCGAGGCGCGCAGCGCCGAGTTTTTAAAAATAAATTATCTCTGATCATTGATAGTACCATTTAATCGTCTTGATCCACGTGTTGACACTTTTTCCAGTGTTATTCTACAAGTTGATGGTGATTTAAGACGATTTCCTAGGTTTTTGACTCATAAAAAATAAATTTCGGGAGCTGAACATGTGGTAGAACCTCAATTTTCTACTCTTTGATCACAATCGACTTCATATTCGGTCTTCTCGTCCCCAAAAACATGAAAAACGATACCTTAAAAGCTCATGTTACCAATATGATGCTAAAACGCAAAAAGTACCTATTTTTACACACATTTTCACTCATAACACCCCTGGGTGTATTCCGATTGGGCTGAAAAGTTTCGGGGGCGGTATGAAAATCTTTTAACCTTGAAAAGGTTTTTGCGGTGGGACCCCCCGCCGAAAAACGACAGGAAAAAGTGACACGAAAGTAGCGCTATGATTTATTATGATTTTCACGTACAACCGATCGTTGCAAAGGAAATTTATTTTCGCCATTATTCATCGCACAAAATTTGTTCACCACTTTTTGGAAAGCTGTGAATCTATTTGACCCCAGACCATATGCCACGCTGCCAATTTCCCCCTCCTTACATTCCGGAGAACCATTGGTTACGAGTTCATTGTGTTGAGAAAACTTCTTATTGGAGTGAAGTTCTGGCTTAGTTACCTACGACGAAAACGATGCTGATTTAAAGAGTTCATCGCGAACTGTTCTTTAATAAGGAGGTATCTTAAATAATAGGATGGAAGAAAGAAAAAGAGGGAGAGGGAGCAAAAACCTTTTCAAGGTACGTCACATTTTAGCCGTTAGGCTCTAAGCGGAAATCATCCGGGGGTGCAGCGCCGAGTTTTGCTGAGCGAATACATACCTAGGTGTATTGTTCACTGGATAATATATGCGTCAAAAACACTGGAAACTGTCTGAAATAACGGCAGAAGTAATAGCAACAGGTGAATCGAAACAATTAAATGGTACTATCAGTGATCAAAAATAATCTTTTGATAGGAAAAGCCCGAGCATAATTCATGTTTTTGGGGGCCAAAACTCGTGGAAATCATCAAAAATAGCCATTCCCAGCAGATACTGTGCGACATTTGTAGGAATCAATAAAATCATTGATGTGGCAAATCAGTGAAGCTCAGCGGAAAACTAAGGAATAACCATGGTTTTAAACAGTAACAAACGCTGCAATGTCTTTGTCACATGGGTTTATTATTCGACTGTATTCATCGATCGGTAGGTTTATTAAATTGCTCTTTTGCCTCACTTCCGCAATCCTATGTACCAACCAAGTTGCTATATATTTGTTTTAGTTTCGAAATTTCTACGGAAGAATTCGTCGAGATCGACAGAGTTATTAGGTTGGATGTTACGAGTCAGGATAATTATTTTGAATCATGCGTAATGAATTGGATTCGTAATGTTGATTCCTGAGAAATGCATAAATATAATCATAAAATACTACATTAACAGTATTCTCACCCCTGCAAACTAACGTATCATAAAAATGACGGCTGTTCATTTATTGTTTCTTTCATGCGTAATAATTGAAATAGCTATTTCTGATGGTTTCCACCATTTGTGGCCACTAAAACGGGAATTAGTTACGCTCCTTTTTTAGTTTATTAATCTCCAGGACGCCGGTACCTCGACCTTTTCGGCCCCAGGTTTGCCACGAAACTCTGCAGAAAAAAAAGAGAACATCGAGACAGATGTTCAGCTATAGAAATGAGATTCTCGAGGAATTCAAAGGCGTCTCGGGGAAATCCCACCCACCGCCCGCCCGCTCTGATGATTTGGTCTGTCCCCCACTAGTTCTACCCGATCGTGTTTTGGAGTGTATATAATACTGAATTCTTCAGACGGTCTTCTCACTTCTTCTCTGCATTTCGGTAAGTACTTAACACAAGTTTTATAATTTACATGTTTGTATCGATGCTCCTTTTGCACATCACTAACGAACCGTTGTGTAATAACTTGCCCGCCAGTAATACTTCAACAGTTGTTCAAGTTACAAAAGTAGGTACCGATCAACAAAATCCAGCCCCTTCTAGGTAGATACACCACTGCGTAATAATTTACCATTGCGTAATAATTTACTCAACAGTAAGTATAATTTAATCAACGTTTGTTCAGGTTTCGCAAGTACCCAGTGACGAGCCAAGATTGTTGAATGGGGGTTATCGGAAATCGAAAAAAAAAAAACGTTCGTATCTACAGCATGGCTAATAAGGAAAAGGTCAAAGCTCTCTATGTCCATCTTTCCGAGAAATTCCAGAATCATAAAGAAAATGTACTAGAAATAAAAAACGCCAACAGAATTGATCCTCCCGAAATCCCTAAAGAAGTATTTATCAAAACCGTCCAACGTCAGAGCAAAACCAAACCAAACTTCAACAAACAAGAAGTTACAGAAATTGATCCGGTCACGACAACAATTCAGATCCTCCATCGACATCATACCCAAGTAGAGGCCCACCTAACTAACGTAAAACCCCCACGGAAATTCTATGAGACCAAGGTTCAAAATGCATGGAACTCAGAACTACCACCATCCGAGACGCTATCCCACAAATTCAGATTAAAAATTACTAGAGAAAACCTCCTGACTCTAAAACCCGGCGCATGGGTTGACGACATGATCGTAAACTTCTACATGGAACTAATTGACGAGAGAAATCGCAACTCCAAATCATTACCCTCGACCTTCTGTTTCAATTCTTTCCTTTACGAAATGCTATCAGCTGAAGGTTACGATAGAGTTAGAAATTTCACTCGTAAATCCGACATTTTTGCCAAAGACCTCATAGTAATTCCTATCTTTCAATCGAATCATTGGAGTCTAGTAATGGTAGATACTAGGCAAAAACAAATCTCATACTTCGATTCTCTCTCAGAAACACGGATCAACAACGGTACTGGACATAACAATGCAATAGAGGTCCTTGAAAATATACAATCGTATCTAGCATATGAATATCTGGAGAAAAAAGGAATCCTATTAGACTCGGAAAATTGGTCCACGATCCACATGCGAACAGTTCCCCAACAAACAAATTCAGATGATTGCGGCATCTTCATGTGTCAATTCGCGAAATTATCGACCAGCAGACGACCACTGTCATTTTCTCAATCGGACATCCCCCACCTTAGAGAACAAATGTGCTCCGAAATATTAAAACTATCTTTACTCTGATTGTTGCAGAATCCCACTTCTATTCTCGTCTTCAACGGGATTAGAGATAATCAATGTCATTGCAAACCTAGGACTCCTGCCAGTACTCCTTCGACCCGCAAAAATAGTCGAAGGTTACCACACCATTACTCACTATTACGACCTCAACAACCTGACGGATAGAATCGACTTCCTTCACGCACAATACGAACAGATTTTCACCTATGTTATACGATCCCAATCAAGTTACTTAGAACTGACTGATATTTATGTTCATTTCAACAATTAACCATACCTTTGAAATTATTAACACAAAATGTAGATCGCAGACCCTCCGTAGGTTAGTACCTAACCCCGTACTCGTTACTAGGTACCTACCTAAATCACGAGTTAAATGTTGCTAAAATAATTCTGCCGATGACAAACAGTACCTAACAAAAAGAAACGCACAATGAAGTTCTGAAAAGAAATTGTTGATGAGGAGTGAAACAAGTTGCAAAAGTACCTACCAACAAACTCCAGCCCCTTCTACTTAGATGGTATACTGAACCGTTGTGTAATAATTTACCGTTGAGTAATGATTTACCATCGTGTAGTAATAATTTACCCATCAATAATACTTCAACGTTTGTTCAAGTTTCACTACCTACCAACCAACTCGACTTCAGACTCCGCCAATATAATCAGGTGATCCCTACCAATGATTGGCCGTATTCACAAATTCCTATTGTGGGCGCGTCTCTGGTTACGAGATTTGGTTTGAATTGTATACAATTTCATTCACACTGGAGTCGAAAATGCCTGTCGGTGCAAACTTCGGGGCCTTACTGTGAACGAACGGCTGGACGTACGATGCTGCGGATGGTCTTAAAAAACTCGCAAGTTCAAGAACTATTTAAAACCGTAAAAATATTTACGTAAAAAAATAGTATAGGCGTTTTGAAAATTTCAACCCCTATTTTGAACCCCTTAGAGATGACTCACAGTAACGTCGAGCTTTGAGGACCAACTAGACGCCGAACGGAACCTATAACCCGAATTTCATCAATTCGGCAGAAATATTGGTTTATTATTTTCAATAATGAACCATTGGAATCGAGCATGGAAAAAAAATTCTTACCCCCCCTCAAAATTTGATGGTTTACGTTTCAAGGTATGTAGAATCCAAAACTGCAATAAAAATATTTCTGTCTGTCCGCCGTACGGGCCACTTTTCTTAGTTACCATGAAAACAAATTGATGAAATTCGGGTTATAGGTTCCGCTCGGCGTCTAGTTGGTCCTCAAAGCTCGACGTTACTGTGAGTCATCTCTAAGGGGTTCAAAATAGGGGTTGAAATTTTCAAAACGCCTATACTATTTTTTTACGTAAATATTTTTACGGTTTTAAACAGTTCTTGAACTTGCGAGTTTTTTAAGACCATCCGGAGCATCGTACGTCCAGCCGTTCGTTCACAGTAAGGCCCCGAAGTTTGCACCGACAGGCATTTTCGACTCCAGTGTGAATGAAATTGTATACAATTCAAACCAAATCTCGTAACCAGAGACGCGCCCACAATAGGAATTTGTGAATACGGCCAATCATTGGTAGGGATCACCTGATTATATTGGCGGAGTCTGAAGTCGAGTTGGTTGTTCTGTGATATTATTTCATTATTATTAGGACTAATTTCTGAATTTCGACGATATCTTCCCAAATGCACAGTAAACGATCTCTCATGAGTTTATCTAATCTGTTCATGAAATCTATGAAAAGGACGATTTTCTTGACAGACGTCTTTAGCTTCTTGATTGTGCGGCTGTCGCATATTGGAGTCCTTAAGTTTATGTTAGTGAGTACTTGTATTGGTTAACATGCTCATACGAACTAATTAAATGCTACCTACTTGTGGTATACGTGAATACCAAACTATTGATAAACTATCATAAAAACATGTTTTACTCACATGGTGAATTTTGTGTTGAGATTCTTTCTTCCGCACCTGACTAAAGAATGATGATGATTCAGTTGATGTAATAGGATAATCTGTAATTACGTAATTGATTATGGTATGTTTATAATATTATTTAGGTATACTGATACAAAACAATAACGACCTGTCCCGTATGTTTACACTTTTGTTACAGAGAATTAACACTCAGACTTGCAATCATGAACCCCGAAAGAACCACCAAACAAGACGGGCAAATTGGAGTTGCTCAACAACCGATCCAGTCCGAGTCTACTTACTACCAACTGCCCTACCAACTGCCGGCAGATTTTTTCAGTATACTAGGCCTTAATCCAAATGGTAACACTGTGTTAGATATTTCTGAATGTATACCAGTGCACATATCGGATGGAACTTCAGTTATACCACAGAATTCACCACAGCGTGCCTCAAATGCCGCTGTCCCCAGTAAAGATGACCTGACCCCTGAAAACATATGTACTGCAATGCCTGTAATCCACAATCATGCGTTTCGTGAACATATACTACATGTGGAAAACATGCTGAAAGATGTTATAAAAACAACTCGTACCAGCATAACTGATGCATTAATCAGTTTCTTTGTCCGCACTGCGTTTGCTAGTAATTTTTGCGGAATAAAACGAATCATTGTGGCAAAAACTAGGGAACAAAACCTCGGCTATTGTGCGTATAGAGTACTCCGGCAAAGTTTGAGCAAACAGCAGGGGCCTGCATGTCCCGAAAATCAAACTTTGTCGGACAGAGTGTTCGAACAATTGAAAACCGCTTTTGATGAATATGATGCGCTAACTATGTCCCCATCTTCATCTCGAAGCAGGTCACCTCGACGAACCCCATCTGGAGGCAGCCAAGGCCAGCGATCACCTTCACCTTCGCCTTCGCTTTCCTCTAGGTGGACACCGACGACGAGGAGCAACAACCAGCCTTCAACGATGCCTTTAAGTTCATCTGGAAGACACTCACCTCTGCGAACCCCATCCAGAGGCGGCCAAGCCCAGCGATCGGCTTCACCTTCGCCTTCGCCTTCATCTAGGTGGACACCGGCAACGAGGAGCACCAACCAGCCTTCAACGATGCCCCCAAGTTCATCTGGAAGACACTCACCTCGGCGAACCCCATCCGGAGGCGGCCAAGGCCAGCGAACAGGGAGTTCAACAAGTAAAGGAGACAACAGCATTAGCGATATATCAACATATCTAGTTAGAGGGAAGTTGAACTCTTTATTGTATCAAGAGTACAATTATTCTTCCTTGGTCCATAATCATCACTCTGCTCGTAATGTCATAACAGTTCCTGTTAAACGATTTATTTCATGTAAACTGAGAGACATGAAAGAAACTGGCAACTATACTGTCACCTTGCAAGACATTGGTGACATTTTCGTTTCTAGAAACTGGTTTGGTGAGGATAGCCATCATCCCCTGAGAAAAGTAGCAGATGTGGTGTCTAAATTTTTCGATGTATGTAAAAACGAGAGCGCCGGACCATTGCCTGGCTATAGTTACAAGCAAGGCGTCGTAAGAATGACAAACAACTTTAAAGACACTTCGGTGAGTTTGGCGAATTGCAATAACTATACGGAGTTTATAACACTATACGAAACCGTATTGACTAACTACTCTAAGTATGTTATAAATCATGTCACTCAGTATGAAGAGCAGTATATGATGAAACATGGCTCTTCAACGGATATCGCCCAGTTACGACGAACCACGGCGATATCACACGATTTGATACTTTTTGTTTTGGGTGGAACGCATCAGACGAACAGTTCAATTCCGTTAGTATGGAACACACTGAGAGAGCTAAGTCTATTCTCTGAACCCCTCACTTCACCAGAATCACCCGTTATGTACGATGGAATTTGTACGTCGTTGCTACTTTCTTTAGTTAAAGAAATTTACACAGAAAGACATTGTTGCCCCCATTGCAATCGAACGCAATGCGTTTGTACAGTTGCAATGTTAGAAAAACGGTATAAGTTGGTCCGAAGACTGAATGATGACAGTATCAACTACCAGTTTGATAGAGTGAATTTCAATTTGTAGCTTTTGAACTGAAATGATCAGTTGTTTAAATACGTAAGAGGTTTGTTTCACATTAAGTTGTATTTAGTTATGTACATACTCTATAGTGCGATGTCCATATCTCACAAATAGGCATTCGTATCGTATAACATCTGTTGGACAACTGCAATTTGGGTAGCTACAGCAGTTCTCTCACCCTCGCCACAAACTCTTGTGAATCGTACCATTTGCATATATCGAAATATTTGTATAGTGCCCAACCTGATATCAGTATGTTAATAACGAACGTGTTGCAATTACACAAATGTAAGTTGTTCATGTTGAAATGCACAATATTCATACATGTCCTGCAATTTATAATAGAATATTTACACAATAGTACAATATCAATGTACTTACATACGTATTAAGCGAACAGAAGTAAATGAATCAACTACTCCGAATTCAACGCACTGTATATATCGCTAACACCATGTTTAGTATTTTATGTTCCCACTCTGATGAATGGATCAAAGTTAGTCGTTACGCTTGTATATCTGTATATCGCTAACACCATGTTTAGTATTTTATGTTCCCACTCTGATGAATGGATCAAAGTTAGTCGTTGACGTCAAAGCTTGTATAGGTTTAGAAGATCCTCTCTACATTTGACGCTCAGTATAATTATGTTTTTATTGTTTTTTAATATAATAAAATAATTGCGCACCCAGCGAAAGTTTCATTGTCAAGACTATTTTATTAACCCTTCTTATACCACCTGTTGTGTGGGGGGGGGGGGATCTTGTCTGAACGTGCTTTTTACAAGATAGCTTGTGCCACATTTGACAATCACAAGAAGTGTTAAATACAAAGTCGAACCCAGCATAGTTATTTCTCATACCTACGTTTTGAATCACCTTTCATCTAAAACAGACTTCACTCATTCTTTCCAGGCGAACTACTTCATGTATTTGTAAGATAAACGAATAACATGACATACCTTTGTTTCTTTGTTGTCCCGACGTAGACATTAGTCCATTTGGTTCAACACGTTCTTGTTGATTGTAAAATCGCCCAAATAATTCTGAGGCACAAATCTGCATCTGTTTAAAACAAGATCGACAATCAATTTTCAAATCCAGAAAACGCTGCAAAGTCCTTGTCACATGAGTTTATTATTACCTAGATGTTTTTGCCAATTCCAAGATCTGTAAACAGACACCTCTCATACTAGTTTTATTGTTCTTCTTCAACAAAGTACAATCTGACAAGAGAAAGAGACATTAAAGGGATATTAGTATGTGGTATGTACGTCAAATAACATTGTAATAAAACACTTACCTCCTCTGTGTTCTGTACCCACAATTTTCGTTTCGTCGCAATCCGAAAAAAAGAACTCCACTTTTACAAGTAATGCGATTTATTTCACAAGGGCAATAATCACTACCGTCACGCAATTTCACTCTTCATCTCAGTAGATAAACGACGCTCAAAGCTGAAGTGGTGTATACATAAGTCTGACAGAAATATCTTGAATAAAAAGACGAATAATGAATAAGTACAGAACGCACGCAATGGACACATGTAAAAGGGTAACGATTATGTAATCGTAATCGTCTGTTTAAGGATACGCCAAGAATAACAAACTTCCATAGCTGGGCCGTTCATTCGATTGAAAAAAGATATTGTAATGCTATTACAGGGGAGGAGCTTCTTTGAGGGGATCTCGTTTGATTTATTGCCCCTTCGATTCGCGGACATCCCGCCCGTCCGCCATGTGTTGCGGATTAGCATTTTTAATCCATATTTAATTTATATATAGAGGATATATAGTGGATTCAATACATGGCTTTCCCGTCTGTA
>CATPAC010000187.1:0-32054 GCA_954871275.1 Leptopterna dolabrata
GATCTTGGTGGCTGAATGGCCACCTAGATCACCCGATTTAACTGTTTGTGATTTTGTCTTGTGGGTTTACCTCAAAGCTAAGGTTTCCTCCCACAGAATAAACAGAATTGACGATCTGAAGGCGAGGATACGTGAAGAAATCGGTGCAATCCCTACCGACCTACTGGAACGGGTGGCTCGAAATGTGATCACCAGAACGGAGGAGTGGGGCCAAAAATTGAGGACACTTGACAGACTCAATTTTCGGATCACGAAAATTTAGTTTTTTGTGAATATTTTACATTCCTTTTTTTTAAATAAAGAAAAGTTTTAATCCTTGCTATTTTGATTTTAAAACGTCCCGTCTTCACGCGCCACCCTGTCGTTTAAATCCCCCCCCCCCCCCCCCCTTCGAAACGGCAATAACGTACCTATTTTATCAACAAACGCTCGATTTCCTTAGGATAACCTTTCATAATGGAAATCTTCAGATGAATGGATATCTTTGACGAGATCACATTCAATAAACATATCTTTGAAAGGTGAACCTCATTAGAAAGGTTACCGATGGGAAGGTCGGATAAAGGGGTGTAAAGGTAATCTTAGGCAGAACAAAAACGCTGCAAAGTCCATGTCACATGGGTTCATTATTCTGTTGGACATACCTACAGAAATGATGGCTGTTCATTTACTGTTTCATTCGTGTGCAACAATTAAACTGATGGTTTCCGTCAATTTTGGCCCCCAAAAATAGGTACGAATTAGGCTCGGTTTTTTTCACGGATTATTTTTTATCATTTATAGAACCCACTAGCCTGACCGCTCGCTTCGCTCGCTATCCGAGATTCGCTGTACGCAGTATCGTGGAACCAACAAACGACGGAAAAATCCCATAGCCTACCGGGTATTTGTGCCCAATTTTATCAAAATCCGTCAAGCCATTCAGGAGTTGACCATGGTCGACCATATTTCCGCTATGGTCAGGGAATTAAAAATGTGCCTACGTTCATTCATTCAAATTTGGTCGATATCCGTCAAGCCGTTAGGCCGTGGGAAGACAGACAGACCGACAGAGATTCGTTTTTATATATATATATAGAGATTTAATTGTCTTGATTCACCTGTTGATACTACTCCTAGTGTTATTATACAAATTATGGTGATTTTCTACGTTTTTGACTAATAAAAATTAATCCCGGGAGCTTAACCTTCGTTACAACCTCAATTCCTCACTATTTGGTCAAAATCAACCTAATGTTCGGTCTTCCCGCCCTAAAAACATGGAAAACGATACCTCACAAGCTCATGTTCACTAAAACCTCAAAAATCCCTCGATAACCCCTATTTTTACACCCGTTTTTCTCCCATAACACCCCTGGGTGTATTCCGATCGGGCAGCCGAGCTTTGGAGCACAACTAAGACCCCAAATGTGTTCCCCAATGGGGACCAAACTGTGTGCGGAAGAACGACGATTTAGCCAAATTTTACTAAATTTAAGGCTGAAACTTCGTTAGAACCTCAATTTTCCACTCTTTGGTCTAAATCGACGTCATATTCGGTCTTCTCGTCCCCAAAAACATGAAAAACGATACCTCAAAAGCTCATGTTACTAAAAAACGCTGCAAAGTCCTTGTCACATGGGTTTATTATTCTATTGGACATACCTACAGAAATGTTGGCTGTTCATTTATTGTTTCTTTCATGTGCAATAAGTGAAATAGCTATTTCTGATTGATTCCACCAATTTTGGCCCCCTGAACACGAATTGAGTACGCTCCTTTTTTTTTTTTTTTTTCAAATTACTTACCTTTGATTCTTGGTAGTACTATTTAATTTCTTTATTCACCAGTTGACACTTTTTCTTGGGTTATTATACAAATGTTGGTGATTTCAGACAATTCCCCAGGTTTTTGACTCATAAAATATCGATTTTGGGACAGAACCTTTGGTAGAACCTCACTTTTCCACTCCTAGGCCAAAATTGGCTTCATATTCGGTGTTCTTGTCCTAAAAAACACGAAAGACGATACCTCAAACGCTCATGTTACTAAACACGCTGCAATGTCCTTGTCACATGGGTTTATTATCCCACTGGACATACCGACAGAAATGCTGGCTGTTCATTTTATTGTTTCTTTCATGTGAAATAATTTAAATAGATATATTTCTGATTGTTTCCACCAATTTTGGTACGTACAAGAATTGGGTACGCTCATTTTTCCCCCCCCAATTTTCTTTGATTAGTGCCATTTAGTATTTACCTAGTATTGGTAGTGCCATTTAATTTCTTGATTCACCTGTTGGCACTTCTTCTAGTGTTATTATACCAATTTTTGGTGATTTCAGACAATTCCCCAGGTTTTTGACTTAAAAAAAAAATAGATTTTGGGAGCAGAACCTTTGGTAGAACCTAAATTTTCCACTCTTCGGCCAAAATTGGCTTCATATTCAGTGTTCTTAAAAACACGGAAATCTATACCTCAAACGCTCATGCTACTAAAACACGCTCATGCACACTCAAACGCTCATGTTACCTCACAACATGTTACTAAAACACAAAAACGCTGCGAAGTCCTTGTCACATGGGTTTATTATCCCACTGGACATACCTACAGAAATGGTGGCTGTTCATTTATTGTTTGTTTCATGTGCAGTTAGGTTTTGAAATGGCTATTTTTGATGGTTTCCTCCAATTTTGGCCCCCAAAAACACAAATTAGGCTCGGTTTTTTTAACAGATTATTTTTCATCACTGATAGTGACCAGTCCACCGTCCGCCATCAGTCGTCCGCCGTATCATCCATATCTACTTATTTTTGGTCTATAAAATTCGTTCTTTCGCACACACGCTCCATTTGGGAACTAGTTGTGTCCCGATACTTTGCAGCCCGATCGGAATATACACAAGAGTGTTGTGGATGAAAATGGGTGTTTTACACCCCTAGTTTTACTAGGGTTTTTTGGTGTTTCATTAACATTTGCTTGTAAGGTATGTGAGAGAGTGTGATAGTGGGGGTGGACCCTCGAGAGTCCCCCTCCTAGACCAGCGAGATTATTATCGGTACGGGATATCGAATAGGCTTCCCAAGCGACCCCGTCTTCACTGGGACAAACAACTGCTCGAGAACAGCCACACTGCCGCAGGTATCTTTTTCCACGTATTTTAGGTCGAAGAGACCGAATATGAAGTCGATTTTTACCGAAGAGTGGAAAACCGAGGTTCTAACGAAGTTTTAGCCTTAAATTTACGTTCATTTTGATCTAAACTCGTTGTTCTTCCGCACACAGTTTGGGCCCCCATTTAGGAACACATTTGGGTCCTAGCTGGGCTCCAATACTCGGCAGCCCGATCGGAATACACCCAGGGGTGTTATGAGGGAAAAATCGGCGTGAAAGTAGGGGTTTTCGGTGGTTTATTAAAGGTTTTAGTGAACATGAGCTTGTGGGGTATCGTTTTACATGTTTTGTTTAGGGCGAGAAGAACGAATATGAAGTTGATTTTGGGTGAAGAATTGAGATTGTAACGAAGGTTCAGCTCCTAGAATTCATTTCTATGAGTCAAAAACCTGGGAAATCGTCTGAAATCAGCCTAAACTTGTTTACCAGCACTGGAAGTAGTAACAACAAGTGAATCAAGAAAATCTATATATACCTATAATAAATTATTTTGAGGGGCCAAAATTGGCGGAAATCATCAAAAATAGCTAATTCAATTATTGCACATGAAAGAAACAATAAATGAACAGCCATAATGTCTAATAGAAGGTATGTCCAATATAATATTAAACCTGTGAGAAGGACTTTGCTGTTTTTTTCTTCTTACCCTTCCACAGTTCTTCATTCTGAAGTTCAACAGGTTAAACACGCTCAGCATTTAGGCGTCGAGTACGCCCCAAACGTGGATGCCCCGTGTTACGAGCTAAATCACTGGCGACGAAATCGTGGAAAACCATTTCGAAGAAAAACGGAGTTATTGAATATGCCTTCAATTATTGTTTGTTACTGACGATGGTCTGATCACCGAAAGCGGTATTATAGTGTTTTTCGCGTTTTTTCGTGTATTAGTGGAAATAGAGAATTTTTTCAGTAACTCCGTTTTTCTTTGCCCCTAGTGTTGTTGTGTTGTGGTGTTCCGTTGTTTTTATATTCCACCTGAAACTCACGACTAACAATAGCAATACTTCAAAAGCTACCTATTACAATTTAGTACAGATAACATTACTCAGTACAGTAGGTTCTCTAGGATACGAACACGGCCGGCTTCAGAGCCGGTCTCTGAAGCCGGCCGTGATACGACCCATAGTACCCAGCCACCATGATATTGCTTGAATCTGGATGAGGAAGGTAGTGTGATGCCTCGCACCAGATATTTAAATTTCAAACAAGACCAGTTGTCGGATAAAACACGCTAATTATTGCAGCTGGAAGAAAATTTAAAAACAAATTACCCATAATAATATCCCACCTATCTAATGACTAAGTACGATTTTAGCGACTCTCCTCTATTTCCCTCTGTCAATGCTTTAATGAATAAATTCCCCCAGCGATACTACTCAAACGAGTACAGAAAGCAGCATCATGAAAACTTTTTCCATGCCTGATAAATTGCGGAACGTTGAAACTGAAATCATTAGCGCTAACTTTGAAACCGAATACACGAGGTATCACTGGGAGGGTGCGGACTTTTACTGTGCCGGGTTTGTCGTAAAAATTTCCCCTTGTTTGCCACAAAATTCATATCCGCCTCCACAATCGAAATTATTCGCGCGACGACGAGCCGGCGGAGTTGTCCGAACGATAATTGTATTAATTATTCCAAGAGGAGCGTTATGATAATTTATTATTGTTATTCTCGCGGAGGAGTCGTGAATGCTGCACTTTCGCATCCCCTCGCCTGCTAGCCGTGTGATTCCGCTTGCTTGCTTTATTGCTCGCTCTCAATAACAGTTCCAATTACTTTTGACCGAAATAAAATCAGAAACATCTTTTAAGTTCGAATCTCAATAGTCTATTAGGACCCCTCATTGAAAAACGCTGCAAAGTCCTTGTCACATGGGTTTATTATTCTACTGGACACACCTACAGAAATGTTGGTTCATTTATTGTTTCTTTAATGCGTAATAATCGAAATAGCTATTTCTGACGGTTTCCATTAATTTCATTAATTTTGGCCCACACAAATTAGGTACGCTCTTTTAGCGAATTTTCAAAGAAAATGAAGCTATTGCAATGGCTTCGAAATTTAAATAATATAAATTTTTGGAAATTTTCTTCATAGAAATCCGTTTCAGACCATTCTAAAACGATTCCTGAAATTTAACACTTTTTTATATGTATATATATATATATTTATTTATATATGTGTCACTCCAGACGATAACTCTCGATAGAATTGAGATAAACAGCTCAAATTTGCACAAAAAATCTATCTTGGCAATCGAAAGGCTAAGTTCGAAGATGGGCGAAATTGGCCTACTCTAAGGAGGGTTTTGGCGCATTTAAAGTGCGCAAAAATTACCCAAAAATCCCCAAAATGTTATTTTCCAACAAGTGACCCCTCATTTTAAAGGTTTTTGCACGCTGAACACGATGGTGGAATCGGATTTTAGATATCTTGATCCGTTCTCAAATTAGAGCATTTAAAGTGCGCAAAAATTACCTAAAAATCCCCAAAATGTTATTTTCTAACAAGTGACCCCTCATTTTAAAGGTTTTTGCACGCTGAACACGATGGTGGAATCGGATTTTAGATATCTTGATCCGTTCTCAAATTAGAGCATTTAAAGTGCGCAAAAATTACCCAAAAATCCCCAAAATGTTATTTTCCAACAAGTGACCCCTCATTTTAAAGGTTTTTGCACGCTGAACACGATGGTGGAATCGGATTTTAGATATCTTGATCCGTTCTCAAATTAGAGCATTTAAAGTGCGCAAAAATTACCCAAAAATCCCCAAAATGTTATTTTCTAACAAGTGACCCCTCATTTTAAAGGTTTTTGCACGCTGAACACGATAGTGAAATCGGATTTTAGATATCTAAATCCGTTCTTAAATTAGAGCATTTAAAGTGCGCAAAAATTACCCAAAACTAGGATAATCTTTAAACTCTTACCCCCACCCCCTTAGAGTGGTCAGATTGAAAAATGTGAGAAGTATTAATTGAAGACGAGAGTTCGAAGCAAAAAAGGGGGAGGCAAACGATTAGTACAACTCCTTGAATTTACCCACAGCGATCAAATAAATAAGCACTTAGTACAATTACGTAATAAACAAACGGTAGAATCAGGATGGACAAAACGTACAAATTAAAATAAATACGAAGAGAATATACATAGAAAACCAAATTTTAGACCGAAGTTTTCCTTTATTCAAAACCATAGCCATTAATTCGAATATTTCTTTGAAAATTCGCTCATTAAGTCATGCTGCATGACTGATTTTTTTTTTTAAACTACCTATCTTTGATCATTGGTAGTGCCATTTAATCGTCTTGATCCAATTTTGTAGAAGATTTTGTAGAATGTTGTACTATAATAATACTACATATTTGTACACCAGTAGCTTGCGACTCCATTCTGACCTGAGGTCGGGCGGTGAAGTCGGCACAACCAGAAAATCATTCCCCAGATTAGTCGTGATTTGGTCGTGGGAACGTTGCCAGGACGTCATCACTCGACGTCGGGTCCAATTTCCCGTCGTCGCCCCGACCTATCTGCGCTAGTTGGGATTTGAAACATAAAATTGAAGGCCTTATATTATGGTTCGCCTTGCTTGCGAGTCATGCAGGGAGAGGCATTGAGATTAGCCATTAATGACGTGCGTCAGTCCGACCTTGGCGAGTGAACCGGATGTTTCAAGAACCGGCGTAGGCCTTGAAGGAGGCGGCCTTGCCACCGTGTGTTGCTGGCAGAGATGGGCATATTCATATTCGTAAATACGAATATGAATATATTCACACGGCGTATTTTCTATGAATACGAATATATTCGTATTTACGCGTGTAAATATGAATATATTCATATTTACACGAGTGTAAAAATGAATATATTCATATTCACACAAGTTCCATGTGGATACGAATATATTCATATTCACACTTTCCTGTGAATATGATAGATATATGAAGGTATTCACTCGAATTTCATGTGAATATGGTAGATATATGGTGGAATTCAGTCAAATCTACCCTAGGCTGTCCCGTTTACCCTTTGGCAGGAAGATCTTACTCTCTAGAGATTACTTCCTTTGAGAATCACGGAGTAACCCCGCCTGATATACACCTGGAATCCAAGGGTTGTATATAAAGCTGGGCTTGATTAGTAATTTGAATTCTTCTGAAACAGAAGCGCTGTAATGAAGATATACCAGTACTTGAATGAAATATATACACATGAAGCGCTGTTTAATGAAGAGGTACGAAAACTTGAAAGCTCATAGAGAAAGAAGTATTCATCTTAAGCGGGCCCCACACGATCAAACATGCTTGACAAGCACGGTTTGACAAGCCGCGCTTGTCAAGCATGTTTGACGTTTGACGCCGCACCCACACGTTCAAACCAACTGTTTCAACCGCATCCACCAAGCTTCAGTAGTGTTCACTGTTCATGTTGCGTTCATCTGTTCAATCTGTTTCAAGTATGGATATTAACCATCTGAGTTTAGATTACAATTTTTTAGAACAGCTTTTCTTAGTACAAAATAATCAAAATCAGAGATTTTACCCCAATAAGGGGATCTTCAGAGATGAGAACGATAATTTGGTTAATAACGGAGTATAAATATGAGTATAAATATCGGAGTAGTCCATATCGATAAAAAAGCATCGATAATCGGAGGCAGAATATCGATATTATCGATAATCGTTTTGCATCCCTAATGGAGACTGTGATTCACAGACGCCAACTCTGTGATTCACAGTAAAATTACCCCCTACCACCCTTTTTTCTTGATGGTTTGAAGGTTTGATGGTTTGACGCTCACCCACACGATCAAACTTGGTTGTCAAACCTCATGTTTGACAGCAAATTTTCTGACAGTGACTGAAAACCGTCAAGCGTGCTGTCAAACCTTCAAACCTTCAAACATGACCCCCCACACGATCAAATCTGCTTGACAAGCGAGGTTGGCAAACCATGCTTGTCAAGCATGTTTGATCGTGTGGGGCCAGCTTTAGAATGGAACCTACTTTCATTGTCCCTCTTCATACTTCTTTCAGTTGGCCCCTTTTGGCATTTCTTCTTCCTATTTTGCTTAGAAGAGTTTGTTGGAGCCATTGAGTCATTTTTTCTCCTCATTTAATCAAGAATAAGCGAACTCGCCAATTCTTGGGGTATTATAATGAGTCTACTTTCAGAATTCTAAGTGAAAAGATCTGAAAGTGCGGTCTGTAGCTCAAAACGGAAACAAACAAAAAATACGCATGATATTATACACCTTGTACACATTCATAGACAAGCAGAATATCACTTGAGTCCTAATGAGAAAACTAATTGACGTTCCTCAGCTAGGTACCTACCCAGGTACCTTACTTTTTCCATGGAAAGAGGGTGTCAATAACTTGACATACTAGCTGTCAATATTAGTGCGCAGCATTTCAATTGTTGACACCTACTTGAACCTGTCATTGACACCCCCTGTCAGAAATTGGATCCCTTCGTTATTTTTGAAAAAGGGAAGTAGTAATATGTTCCATATGAAAAAACGCTGCAAATCCCTGCACAACGGTTTATTATTTTGTATAGAATACCCTTCTGTTACAGATCACAGATCTATGTATAGATAACCCGTCTATATAATATGATATGTACTATTCTATACATATTATGTAGATCGCAGACCCTCCGTAGGTTAGTACCTAACCCCGTACTCGTTACTAGGTACCTACCTAAATCACGAGTTAAATGTTGCTAAAATAATTCTGCCGATGACAAACACTACCTAACAAAAAGAAACACACATAATGAAGTTCTGGAAAGAAATTGTTGATGAGGAGTGAAAAAATTCCAATGGTTCATTATTGAAAATAATAAACCAAAATAATGTTATACGCGTTAGAAACGAAGTCCTGTGGAAACCACAGTGTTATTGACAGGGGTGTCGATAGTTGAGTAAACTGATGTTTTGGATATCTAATTATTGACACCCCTAACAGTTGTTGTTTTTATGAAAATTTACATTTGCAAACTGTCTAGCAGTAGCAACTAAGCGTATTAAAAAAAATTCAAGTGGAGAAACATAAAAGGAATAAGATTATCGGCAAAATCGTGACCCACCTCCTTAGCGAAATCGTTAGTGCACTGGCAGGTACGAGAGAGTGATAAGAAATCCTTCGGTCCCTCGCTCCTCATCACTCAAGGGTGACTAGATCGTGGTGGGAAAATGTGGCTGATCTGTTAGGCTTAGGTTTGGCGCCAATTTTTGGCCAATTTTTGGATTTTTTGGCTCTCGTCTGGGCGGAACCCCCCTGCCAAGGGTAGACAATTGAGGAATCATATATAGGAAAACAACTACTTATCACAGAACAGTGCGGTTGGTGTCAAAGTTACCAGAATGGAATCTGGTTTCGTTGAAAAATAATGTAAACCGCTTTTGTGACCCATGCGCATACCTCATCTCGTATGATTCTCGAGTACTCACTGACTATAGCATAAAACACCGGGAAAATATGGAATTATAGTTAAATTTACTTCACAAAAAACATAGAGCCCTTGAGGGATTTCTGTTGAAGGGACATGTTCGCAACAAAACTAGTTCACCAACGATCCTTGACCCTTTCAGCCCTGATGGGACGTATATGTTCCATCAGGTTTTTGCACTAATAAACCTGCTGTGACACATCATGTCCCGGGAACTAAATTATACCTACTGCTTCTTATGGAAGAATCGGTATGAATAGTTCATCATGCTTCTTCCAATTCGAACGCGGTAGGCAATGAAAACTAAAAATCAAAATGACTGTGGGGCACTCACAAACCTGGTGGGACTATTATGTCCCGGGAACTTAATTACCAAGGTACTGCTTCAATTTTCGTTTTGAGGCCTATCGAATACTACAATCCTTATTACGGAAGAATGGGTACCTATGAATTCAGCATGGTTCTTCCAACACGGTAGGTAGGAAATGACTGTGGGACAGAGAGTCCCACTTCAAAAGCGCTGAAAAAGCATAATATGAGTTCCACCTCTATATTATGACTACCTAACCTGCGGGACCTATGTCTCCAGGGACATTTCGTCCATAAGGCCATCTCGGCCACTGCCCCGGCACCCAGAAACACTAAGAGTTAAAAAAAAAAACGCCAACCATGGGTTCAGTAGGCATTTGAATTTCCCTCCGTACACTGTACCGAGCATTTTTCATAAAGTTCAACAGCGACTCGACAGAGTTCTCTGGCTATGGATACTCAATATGTGGTTCCGTCATGTTGGCTCCCTGTAGCTTCCCAGACGGAGCATGTGATCAGAATATAGCGACAGTAATCGACGTGGTGCAATCGAAATCGAAACCTAGGCTCCTGAAACTGGCAGGCCCTGGGACCTATATAGTGTCACTATGGCAACCGATAAAAGTGGCCCGTCCTCGCAAGCTCAGTCGAGTAAAAATTTTTTTTGCCATTATTTCTATTTTTTCGATATTTTCTTTCGATAATATCGGATATCGATATTTCTCATCCGATATTATATATCGATATCGATTTTTTCATTTGATATATCAATTGGTCTCAATATCGATATTTTCTTTCGATATCCCGTCCCTATTTCAGACCCCACGCCGCTACTGTATGTCTCTCAGCCACAAACTTACGTTCACCAGTCACCATGGTGAGAGACAAACATTCCAAATGATAGATTACAATAATTTATTAATGCAGTCAAAGTTTAATAACCACGTGTAGAAGAAAATGATTATTCCCGGGAAGGCAGTGCAGTGAAGCTTGATTCTCAGCCGGGTTGAAATGGTTAAACCTGGAAACTGCGTCGTCATTTTTATTGGAGAATTTTACACGATGAAACTTTCAGTTACACACCCTTAATGCATCAGTTAGCAAACCCGTTGGAGGGCGGTATTACACAAATTACTGGCTTTTTCGAGTAAAGTGGGCGGGTAAGTCGTGGAGAGGGGTGGATTTGGACAGAAAGGCAAAAAGTATTACCGCCGGGAAACAGAGGTGGGTCTGAAGGCATAAATCTCGGCACAACCGATTCCTTTCTTTTTCTTAATTTACCAGGTTTAATAGAAGGGTTTGAGATAAGGTTGTGAGATTTATTCAATTGGTCTTGGGGAAAAGATGGAGGAAGACGGTAGCGAGGGGATGGAAGAGGATTGGTTTGGTGGGGGATGGTAACGCGGTGTGAGCGGGCGTATAATGTATAGGAGGGCGGCCATAGCAGAGTACAGGTGGTCTATTACAGGGCGAGCTTATCTTGTGCTGGAGACTTTGCCCTTGATAAGTCACAGCCTCTGTTCAACCGTCGAGGATTTATATACGGGTTCGTCCGTTCGGTCGGCTTTGCTTCCCGGGGTTTTCGGCCCCCTCCAAGTTCTCATGGCTTTTCCATCTTCTTCAACAAACAGAGCTGTCCGAGTTTCGGGTGAGATTATGGTTTATGAATGATGAAACCTTGGAATCGAGCATGGAAAAAAGGGGGAAAAATTAACCCCCCCTTGCGAAGTTGATGGTTTCCGTTTCAAGGTACGCAGAATCCGAAAATGTAATAGAAAACATCCCTATCCACCGTACGCCGTACTTTCCACTTTTCTTAGTTACCACGAACCAGAATGAATCAGATTTGGTTTGTAGGTCCCATTGGGGGTCTAGTTGGTCCGCGAAGCTCGGCGTTACTGCCAATCATCTCTAAGGGGTGAAAAATAGGGGTTGAAATTTTCAGAACGCCGAAGCTCGATAACTTTCAATTCAAGGGTATGGTTTTTTTTAGGTTTTTAAATTGATCTTGAACTGAATAATTTTTTGAGACCACCCCGAGCATTGAGTGACCAGCCGTTCGTTTGCACCGAACAGCTTCGACAGTATGATGGTAAATGAAACAGTATGATTATAATCACGGATGGCTGTATTAGGTCGAGTTGGATTTCATTTGAAGGATGATGGTTATTTTGAATTCAGTCGGCAGGTACTTTTTCAGTTTGAACAAACGTTATGATTCATGAATAACAACAACGATATTATTCATTAATGATAAAATTATTGATTCCACCGCATATTTGAAATGTGATTGGTACCTCGCGCTTGGATGTACATAATATATAGAAACCTGTTCCTTCCCTGAGTAGGGACCAGCTAAGTAGGTACTACTGAGTAGGTACTAAGTAGGAGGTATAGAGTGGCTACTAAGTAGTTGGCACTTGAGTAAGTAAGTACGTACTGAGAAATTTTTAGATAGGTAGGTGCCTATTGGGAAAACATGTTAACTTCATCAATGCAAAAACATGTGATCCCCCCCCCCCCCCCCCAAAAAAAAAACCTGTCGTAGATTTCCAGCAAAACCTCCTCACCTGCAATAATCCATTTTGCCCGCCGAAAAAGTAGCAAGCTCGGTGCTTCGCACCTCTGTCTTGGATGTGGATATAGAAACCTGTTCCTTCCCCCAAAACTTGAAAATTCTCTCAACGCTGTATGACAAAAATCCATTCGCCAAACAGCGTTGAAAGAAATCTCAAAGTTTGGGGGGATGGAACAGGCTTCTATACTCATATCCATCGTAGGGGGAAGGAACAGGTTTCTATATGCACAGCCAAGAGTGATGTGCGAAACTTGGTACTTCTTCGGATGGCAAAACGGATAGGTATCAATCCTTTTTGCGGCTGAGGAGGTTTTGCTAGTGGGTAAATTTCTACGATAGGTTTGGGTGGGGGGGGGGGGGGGGGAGATCACATGGTTTTTGCATTGATGAATTCAACATTTTTCCCAATAGGTACCTACCTTTTTAAAAATTTCTTAGTTTACATATTCGGTGCTCCTACTTAGTAGCACCCTATACAACTACTCAGTACCTAATATACTACTTAGTTGGTACCGATTCAGTAGTCACAGCTAAGTACTCAGTACCTACTTTGTACCTATCCAATTTTTCCCAGCACTTAAACAAATTGCTCATTTCGTACTAGTGTGTGCAAAATTTCAGCTCAATCAGTTATGTCTGTGAGCCTGTAGACATGAAAAAAAATCCCCCTTCCAAATGTTGGACGAATTACGCAAAAGGTCCTTCCTTTGACCATAACGACTGTATACGTCTGCAGAATGTCACAGCTCTTGAAAGCCTCTCAAAGTGACTCCTACACCCCCACCCCCCCCCCCCCCCCAACGAGGGGGAAAAAGGGAGGGGTGGAAGGATTGTCCAAAAGGCACTTCCTTGGAGCATTTTAACACGAATGTGTGTGCTAAATTTCCTCTTAAAACCCTCTATAATTTACAGCTCCCTTTCCCGATGGTTGTGTTGGGGAGGGAGGAGGGGGATTACACAAAAGGACCTTCCTTGGAGCATAACGAGTGTGAATTAAATTTCAGGTCTTAAATAAAACCCTCTCTAATTTACTCATAAAAATGAACGAATGTGTGTCAAAATTTCAGCTCGATCCGTCATGTCTGTGAGGCTGTAGCCCAGCCAAAAAAGAACGTGAACAAGAAGAAAGTAGAAATACTACTTGAAAAATAGCGATCTTCAAACTTCTACATCTGCGGCATCGGATGGTCACGAGGGCTGAAATTTGGTTTTTCTGTGTTCTCGGAGGGCGCTCCCGCGGACTGTACGGATCAGAAGTTCTGGAACTGGGAAGCCCCCGGAGGGGTGTTATGGGATTACAACAGGTGGGAGTGGGTGATGGGTGTGGAATAATAGTTGACACATCCACTTTATATTATTATCATTGTGCTGTTTGATCATATGAACGTAGCTTCTCAATAACTTCTACATCTTTTCATAATTATTCATACGTGTAATTTCGACCTGAATAAAGCCTTTAAGGGTAATAGTCCCGGGTTTAGTTCCAAGAACCGCCACCACGTTGTGCTTCAAAATGAGCCAATCCAATATTCGATTTATCTCTTGAACGGGTCAACCGATTTTCAATCTGTAAAATGTTCTGTAATCGTTATAAACAACCACAAGTGCGGACATTCAGTTTTGAATTTTAAAATTTTTTTTCATGGAGTTCCTGAAATTATTTTACTCAATTTCAACCTTTCAAAAAAAAGCAACTAGTACTTTTGTAGGAAAAAAATCGAAGAATTCAAATCCGCTTTCAGATTGAAGATCGGATCATTAGATCGAACGGCATCTGGGAAAATCACTATAACAATGGGGCCTATTGTTAGCCCTCTAATCCTCTACCTGAGCCCACCTTGCAACGATGCCTTCCCTTTCCTGTTGATTTGAGCTAGCAGGCGGACTGAGTTCACATCTAAGAGTGTATTTTTCCTTCTACACCTATTTCTTCAACTACAAGATTTACCAGGCAGAAATAGTTGGCTGCTGGATCAAATCAGGATACAGCCAAATTTTGGCTGAATCCTGTCAGGGTATCAAGAAGGGTGTTTGGTTTTTAGCATCTGACTGGTATCTAGTTTTCTTACTATGATTTCATTTTCTAAATTATTACTTTCTAAGTACCTATGTGACTGGAATTTCCATAATAAGCCATTCAGTAACTATTGATTTGCAGGGTTCTCATAGTCCACCAAACCCTATGAAGCCATAAAAAAGCCGTAAAATGAAGGAAGTTCAATAAAAGGTTCAGGCAAAATTGCACTCGATAATTATATATTGCGACAACTATATATTATCAGTTTCGAGGTTCACAAGTGACGCCTAGGGAAATATCACTGACAACGACCGAAGATAACAAATATGTTGAGAATGATCAATATAATAGCAATAACAATCATTCAAATGCAATAAAAATATCAATAGAATAATAATAACAAGAATACAATTACATAAAAAATAACTTGCTATTGGAATAACAATAACAAGAATGTAAAATAACGAGAGTGCCAAGGATTTTTCATTTGAGCTGATGAACGGCACGATTTCAATGAATTTCATCCAAACCATTTATATTATATTGGTCCAACCCGTGCGTATCCGAAAAATCTGCCACCATTTTTCGGGTACTTATGGGCGTTATAAGGAATTGGCTACATAATTATATTTCCATGTGTTCAACAGAATACTACCGTTATAATTTGGTGAAACTCATGTGGAACCTTCAGTGTTTCATTCTAGATCCACCCTCCAAATTTGAATTCTTTGCTACGATTATAAGGTAGTTGTGGGCTGTACAAGGATTGCACGTTCAGGCATGCGCTAACAAAGCTTACAGTATTTTTTAAATGATTTTGATTTGGGACTATCAGTGACCCGACCTGCACCTGCCCTCTAAATTTCAGCTCGTGGCAACCATTTTTTTTCTGGCACTCATGGCCTTCATCAGGGAATGTACACAGACAGACACGGAAAAATGTTCCTTGATATGTGAAAAGCACCATGGAGCAGAATATACGAGCAAAATTTGTAGCGGTATTTCCCAAAGCGATGCGATTTGCCCTAAGTTCGAACTTGTCCAAGTTCGCCTTCCCTTTGAACAAGCTGATAGCCTGTCGGCCAGCGTATTACCAATACTGTTGAGCATAATTCGACGGCTCGAGATCAGAAACGTCGGGTTACCTTGTTGAAAAAGTTTATTGGTGGGAAAAAAAAAGAATAAAAAGCAATTTCCTAAAAAATTAAAGAGTGCTCCAGAAGATTACGGCCCAAATTCCATTCACTCATACATTTGTACTTCGCAATGTTCTTAGTTACCATGATCCGAAATTAATGAAATTTGCTTTGTAGGTCCCGTTTGGGGTCCAGTTGGTCCGCGAAGCTCGGCGTTAGTGTCAGTCATCTCTAAGGGGTGAAGAATAGGGGTTGACATTTTCAGAACGCCGTAGCACGAAAACTTTCAGTAGAAGGGTATGGTTTTTTTACGTTTTTAAATTGATCTTGAACTAAAGCGTTTTTTGAGACCACGCGCAGCTTTGGACGACCAGCCGTTAGTTTTCACCGAAGGGCTTCGTCAACACAATCGTGAATCAAACGGTATGAATCCGGCCCAGATATCATCACTAGGGAGCACCTGATTATAATCACGGATAGCTGTATGAAGTCGAGTTGGTTGTTCTGTGATATTATTCCATTTGAAAAACGCTGCAGAGTCCTTGTCACATGGGTTTATTATTCTATTGGACATCTACAGAAATGTTGGCTGTTCATTTATTGCTTGTTTCATGTTACATAGTTGAAATAGCTACTTCTGATGGTTCCCACCAATTTTGGCCCCCAAAACCCAAATTAGGTATATATGCTCCTTTTTTTTTGTTAAGTTATCTTTGATCATTGGTAGTGCCATTGGTTCACGTGCTGACACTTTTTCTAGTGTTATTATATAAATTGATGGCGGTTTGAGACGATTTCCCTGGTTCTGACTCATAACAAAATCAATTTTGGGAGCTGAACTTTTGGTAGAACGTCAGCTTTCCACTCTTTGGTCAACATCGATTTCATATTCGGTCTTATCGTCCCAGAAAAACATGGAAAACGATACCTACCACAAAAACTCATGTAACTGAAACATACAAAATAAATACCTATTTTTATACACATTTTGACTAACAACACCCCTGGGTATATTCCGATCGGGCTGAAAAAATTTGGGGCAAAAGTAGAACCCAAATGGAGCCTGTGTGCAAAAAAAAACGAATTTTTTACACCGAAATGAAGTAGTTATGCGTGATACAGCGGACGGCGGACGGACATTGCGTTTTTGGTTTATTATTTCATAAATAATACACTTACATATTCGCTCAGCAAACAATTTTTATAACACCCCCTCAAATTTCTTTCTTTTACGTTTCAAGGTGCGTAGATTCCAAAAATGCAATGTCCGTCCGATGTACGCCGTACGCCGTCCGCCTTATCACGCATAACTACTTCATTCTCGGTCTATAAAATTCCTCCTCCTGCACAAAGGCTCCATTTTGGCCCTAGTTGTGTCCCGAAACTTTGCAGCCGATCGTAATATACCCAGGGGTGTTATGGGAGAAAAGTGGGTGTAAAAATAGGGGTTTTCGAGGGATTTTTGAGGTTTTAGTTAACATGAGCTTGCGGTGAGGTGTTTTCCGTGTTTTGGTTTATTATTTTCAATAATGAACCACTGGAATCGAGCATGAAAAAAAATTTCTTACCCCCCCTCAAAATTTGATGGTTTACGTTTCAAGGTATGTAGAATCCAAAACTGCAATAAAAATATTTCTGTCTGTCCGCCGTACGGGCCACTTTTCTTAGTTACCATGAAAGAAAATTGATGAAATTCGGGTTATAGGTTCCGTTCGGAGTCTAGTCGTCCTCGAAGCTCGACGTTACTGTGAGTCATCTGTAAGGGGTTCAAAATAGGGGTTGAAATTTTCAAAACGCCTATACCATTTTTTTACGTGAATGTTTTTACGGTTTTAAATAGTTCTTGAACTTGCGAGTTTTTTAAGACCATCCGGAGCATCGTACGTCCAGCCGTTCGTTCACAGTAAGGCCCCGAAGTTTGCACCGACAGGCATTTTCGACTCCAGTGTGAATGAAATTGTATACTATTCAAGCCAAATCTCGTAACCAGAGACGCGCCCACAATAGGAAATTTGGCGGAGATGAAATCATTGCTAGGGATCACCTGATTATATTGGCGGAGTATGAAGTCGAGTTGGTTGTTCTGTGATATTATTTCACTTGAAAAATGATGGCTCTCTTGGAGTTTGTTGGTAGGTAGTGAAACTTGAACAAACGTTGAAGTATTATTGATGGGTAAAATTATTACTACGGTAAATCATTACTCAACGGTAAATTATTACACAACGGTTCATTATACCATCTACGTAGAAGGGGCTGGAGTTTGTTGGTAGGTACTTTCGCAACTTTTTTCACTCCTCATCAACAATTTCTTTTCAGAACTTCATTATGTGTGTTTCTTTTTGTTAGGTACTGTTTGTCATCGGCAGAATTATTTTAGCATCATTTAACTCGTGATTTAGGTAGGTACCTAGTAACGTGTACGGGGTTAGGTACTAACCTACGGAGGGTCTGCGATCTACATTATATGTATAGAATAGTACATATCATAAATTATATAGACGGGTTATCTATACATAGAGCTGTGATCTGTAACGGAAGGGTATTCTATAAAAAATAATAAACCGTTGTGCAGGGATTTGCAGCGTTTTTTTAGTGCGAGAAGACCGAATAATAAGTTGATTTTGACCGAAGAGTGAAGAATTGAGGTTGTAACGAAGGTTAAGCTCCCTAAATTCATTTTTTTTAGTCAAAAACCTGGGAAATTCCAAATTTCGCCAAAATGTTCTTACTACCAAACAGAAGGATGAGTTTGAAGACGAGCAATTTTTAAAAAGCTTATTACCAATACTGCTGAGAATAATTCGACGGCATTAGATCAGTAATTTCGGTTTACCTTGTTGAAAAAAGTCCAACTATTAGATATAATGAACCTGGATATCCACCAACTCCCCAGACCCCTGGTTCTAGAACACTTCCCCAGGACCCTGGTAGACTCTCACCAGGTGGAAGTAGAAAGTCAACGACGCACCAGCCTAGGGGTGGAGCCCCCCCAGAGGATTAGAGGGCTAACAATAGGCCCCTATTGTTATAGTGATTTTCCCAGATGCCGTTCGATCTAATGATCCGATTTTCAATCTGAAAACGGATTTGGATTCTTCGATTTTTTTGCTACAAAAGTACTAGTTGCTTTTTCCAAAAAAATTGAAATTGAGTAAAACAATCTCGGGAACTCCATGAAAAAAAATTTTAAAATTCAAAACTGAATGTACGCACTTGTGGTTGTTTATAACGATTACAGAACACTTTACAGATTGAAAATCGGTTGATCCGTTCAAGAGATAAATCGAATATTAACTGCCCCCGACGGTGCAGCCATCTATTGAAAATATTTCTTACTAAAATCCGTGACATTTACCCTTAATAATGTTCCTTTAAACTAAAAGGTTTACTTCGTAACAATTTATTCAGTTCGAAAATGGAGCGATATCTCAAACCAGATAGGTTCGAAACAGATCCGAATTTGCCGAGCGCTGCAAAAGCATGGTCTCACTGGATCAAGACGTTTGAAAATTTTCTTCTCAGGATCACTCCCGACAAAGAACAAGCGAAGCTTCTCGATGAAGACACGAAGCTTCACCTCCTGATGAACCACGTCTCTCATGAGGTATTTGAGTATGTGTCCGAGTGCAGATTATATACCGAGGCGAAAGTAATTCTTGACGCCTTATATATTAAACCGAAGAGTGAGATATATGCTCGTTTTCAGCTAGCCAATCGTAGACAACAAACGGGAGAGTCTATTGATCAGTATTTACAGGCTCTCCAGCTTCTCAGTAAAGATTGCTGTATCACAGACGTCTCCGCCGAAGAGCATAGGAAACTTAGTATTAGGGACGCGTTTATCAGTGGAATTCAAGCTGCTAGTATTCGTCAACGACTTCTTGAGAATACTAAACTGACCTTAGATGCAGCGGTGGATACCGCACGCTCCTTAGAGGCTGCTCATACGCAGTCAGCTAGCTATTCTGCCTCCGACTCTCGGGATTTCATCTCTGCTTCTACTTCTGATCCAAACCCTGGATCCTCATCGGTTCCTGATCCCCAGGTGGCAGCTGTTTCCCCTAATCAAAAGTGCTATTTTTGTGGGGGTTCAAGACATTCTCGATCACTCTGCCCTGCTAGAGATGCGACCTGTATGTCCTGTATGAAACGTGGACATTATCAGAAGGTTTGTAGGTCCAAGAGGCAACATTCAGATCGAGCTGGAGCAGCAGCGTCTTTTCAATTATCAACCATTGCCGCATCTATCAGCTCTTTACAAAAAGCTATTGTTCCGATAGTTATCAACCAGTTCCCTACCAAGGCGCTTATTGACACTGGCAGCTCAGAAAATTTCATTGACGCTGCATTTGTTTCAAGGTATTCTCTCAAGTATATTCCTCAACAATCGTCAGTCTGCATGGCATCTACTGCCCATACTTCGACTATTTCAGGTTATTGTATGGCAACCATTAGAATGATGAACCAGTCTTACGATGACGTCAGGCTCTCTGTTTTGAACGACTTGTGTTCTGATGTCATAATTGGTCATGACTTCTTAAAGAAGCACAGTCAAATTTCATTAAATTTTGGGGGCCCCATGCCACCCCTTAATATTTGCGCCCTTGCTCATGCCAAAATCGACCCTCCTCCTCTATTCCACTGTTTAACTGGTGATGTGAAACTAATCGCCACCCGGTCTCGTAGACATTCCCCGTCGGATTTCAAGTTCATACAAGACGAGGTTCAGAAACTGTTAGCAGATGGCATTATTGAAGAAAGTAGGTCACCATGGAGGGTACAAGCATTCGTTGTTTCTAATGAAAATCACAAAAGAAGAATGGTGATTGACTATTCTCAAACCATCAATCGCTACACTCTACTTGATGCGTACCCACTTCCAGACATAGAGACTATAATTATAAGCGTGTCCAAATATTCCGTCTTTAGCACCATCGACCTCCGGAGTGCTTACCATCAAGTCCCTCTGAGGGAAGAAGATAAGCCGTATACAGCCTTTGAGGGGGCAGGTCGACTGTATCAATTTTGTCGTTTGCCGTTTGGAGTTACCAATGGTGTCTCCTGCTTCCAACGGGTAATAGATGGCATTATCGACCGAGAAGGGCTTCGAGACACTTATGCCTACCTAGATGATATAACCATAGGAGGTCGAGATCAAACAGAACATGATCGTAATCTGGAAAATTTTATGAAGGCAGTCAGAAAGTACAGTTTAACTATTAATAACGAGAAGAGCAAATTCTCTGTTCCTAGCATAACTCTTTTAGGATACAAAATTGAAAATAGATCCATTAGGCCCGATTCTGATCGACTCAAACCTCTTCTTAACATGCCTGTGCCTGACAATGCCGCCTCTCTCAAACGTGCAATGGGTATGTTTGCGCATTATTCCAAGTGGATTCCACATTTTTCTGACAAGATTCGGAACCTTCAAGCCACAAACCAATTTCCTCTTACTTCAGACGCTGCAAAGGAGTTTGATCAGTTGAAAATTGATATCTCCAAATCCTTGTTGCCTACAATTGATCCATCTATTCCATTTGTAGTAGAAACCGACGCCTCAGATGTCGCAATTTCAGCCATCCTGTCTCAGTTCGATAGGCCAGTCGCATTTTTTTCTAAAACGCTCTCGATTTCCGAAAAACATCACTCTGCAGTAGAAAAAGAAGCTCTTGCTATAGTGGAGGCTCTTCGGAAATGGCGTCATTTCCTTTTAGGCCGTCATTTCAAACTGATTACCGACCAAAAATCTGTTTCGTTCATGTTTGATTGTAATCACTCTAGCAAAATCAAAAATGAAAAAATACTTCGCTGGCGCCTCGAGTTAGCTCCATATCGGTATGACATCGTTTACCGCCCTGGCAAGGCTAATACGGCTGCAGACGCCCTCTCAAGAATTTCCTGTGCCTTGGACTCCAACAAACTCTTTAGCCTACACTCAAATCTTTGTCATCCCGGAGTGGCTCGAATGGCCCACTGGGTCAAATCATACAATCTCCCATATACAATTGATGAGATAAGAAGCGTTACCTCTAAATGCCCGATTTGCGCTGAAATCAAGCCACGCTTCTATAAGCCGGATAATACTAGTCTCATAAAGGCCACAGCTCCTTTTGAACGAATTAGTATTGATTTTAAAGGGCCTGTGCCTTCCTCAACGAAGAACCGATATCTGCTTACGATAATTGACGAATTTTCGCGGTTTCCATTTGTCTATCCATGTTCAGACCTCAGCTCTGCAACTGTCATCCAAAAATTGAACGACCTTTTCTCATGTTTTGGCTTGCCTGCATACGTTCATTCCGATCGAGGACCTGCTTTCTTTTCAGCTGAATTCAAAAATTATTTTCATTCAAAGGGTGTGGCTACTAGCTGTTCTACACCTTATAATCCGAGAGGTAATGGACAGGTGGAGCGCGCAAATGGCACTATCTGGAGAGCCATGAGTCTTGCTCTACGAACTCATGGACTAGAGAACCATCAATGGGAATCCGTCATCCCTGAAGCACTACACTCTATTCGTTCGCTCCTCTGCACTGCTACTAATGAGACTCCTCATTCTAGAATGTTCAGTCACCCGAGAAGAACCAGTAACGGCACGTCACTACCATCTTGGCTCTCAACACCCGGATCAAGACTCCTCATGAAAAAGCATGTGATACGATCCAAGTATGACCCATTAGTTGAAGAGGTAGAACTTCTGCATGCTAACCCCCAGTATGCAGTCGTGAAAACATTGGACGGTCGAGAGACAACAACATCTCTTCGACATCTGGCTCCAAGAGGGGACGTCAAACTGCTGGAATCTACTGGTGCGGAAGGAAACAGTCGGGTACTGGAAGAGGAAACCCTAGGAGACCCTGAAGAACCTGTCAGTTTTGGCGATGCTCCACGAGCAAAGGACTGTCCTCCAGATCTTCCACCCACCCCCGACGTTGGTCCAACCCCTGATGCACCACTCCTAGACTCCGTCCCATTACGCCGCTCGCCGAGAGAACGGAAGGCCCCCAGGAAGTATCTGGACTACGTTCCAAAATGAAGTGGGGGAGAATGTGGAATAATAGTTGACACATCCACTTTATATTATTATCATTGTGCTGTTTGATCATATGAACGTAGCTTCTCAATAACTTCTACATCTTTTCATAATTATTCATACGTGTAATTTCGAACTGAATAAAGCCTTTAATAATGTTCCTTTAAACTAAAAGGTTTACTTCGTAACAATGGGGAGCAGGCGTCAACAATTAACACAGTACCCAAATTTGGAATTAACATTTTCTTCAAATCTATCAAAATCTCTCCTGAGTTCATTGTGATTTGTCAAAATATTATCACCATTATGACCAATATGGAATAACAGGCGGATTCAATCAAAATTCAAAAAATTCTACAAGATCAATGAAATTTGTCAGCATAATGGGTCTCTTTTTGACCTGCGGGTTCTTGAGTTCTGAAATCTCCCGTGCCTCGCGACGACTTATATGGTCTCCAGGAATGGGACACTCAAAATAGAGACAACAGAAATTTTAGAAAGCATTGATTATGAACACAAGTGTATAAATGTGGAATTCGACGAGATGGGTGGATACTAGGAGTAACTGAGTGAGGAACCAACAAACTAACAATTGGGTAGGAATGTCACTATGAAATTCAACAATGGTAACTAGGAACATTATTTGCTTCTGATATTATGAGACGAAAAAGAAAGAGAGAAATAGTATGTATAGGTGTGTTTTTCCTATGGTTTTTGAGGTGGTTTAGCGTAGTTTTGTTCACGTGAACTAGTTAGTGGTTCAAAGACGGCTCAAAGTAATTTTATTTCGCAACTGTTAATTATGGTGGCGGGTTATAATAACATTGGGTCACGCAGCTTTGTAGGTACTGTGGGTAAGCCCCCAGTATGTTTATTAGACAAACAGTGAAAGTGAACAAGTATTACATTTTAACAACACGACAACGGAAAAACGCTGCAAATTTATTAAACAGTGGTTTATTATTTTCCAGTACAGATCAAGCACCCCTTCTCCGTAGATTACTAGTTTTCGTTTGAGCGGAATACGGATATTATTTTATTCGTGAGAAATAAGTACCTTGGATTCCCGTTGGCGCATATACACAGTGGCCATACTCCCAATCCAGTCGTTCTCTAATTCATAAGGGACCATCTTGAAGCTACACTCCTACTACCCAACATGTATACCTTATGGTTCACACACATGTTGATGAAGCCTTTAGGTGTAGACTTTAAGGCCTGACTGTGAACGAACGGCTGGACGTACAGTGCTCTGGACGGTCTCTAAAAATGTTCAAGTTCGGAATGAATTTTAAAACGTCATGAAAACGATAGTACCCTTCTATTGACTTTTCGGACTATGGTGTTCCTAAAATGTCTATTTTTCACCCCTTAGAACTGATTGACAGTAACGTCGAGCTTGGCGGACCAACTAGACACGTAATGGGACCTACCAACCAAATTTAATTGATATTGGTTCATGCTGGGCAACTCAAAAACTTCTGCAATTCGAGTAGGCAGTATAGCTTCCTCACTTGAATCATATGAACGTATAGAGTAGTTGGGTAGGTTCATTTTGATATGAGACCATCTGCGATCCAACCCGCGTGTATCCTCAAAATTTCAGCTCATTTCAACGATATTTAAGGTGGTACGGGCGTTTCAAGCATTTCACGTTTGCGCATGCGCAGACTGGACAATTTTCATGATTTTTAAGAACGGACCATCTGCAATCAAACCCGGGTGTACCCTCAAAATTTCAGCCCTATACGAATAATTTTCGCGTAGTTGGAAGTATTACTTACAGGGACATGGTCAACATTTCATGTTCGCGCATGCGCAGACGAAAGTTACATTACGATTCCAATGAAATTCATCTGGAACTATCAAAGTGTTATTCCTGATCGATCCTCCAAGTTTGAACTCATTTCAGCGATATTTAGGGTTGTTATGGGCGTTTCAAGTATTTCACGTTTGCGCACGTGCAGGCGAAAGTGACAGTACTTTTTCAATGATTTTTGTGTGGGATTATCTTTGACCAAGCTCGCACAGACCCTCTAAATTTCAGCTCATTTCAACCATTATTTCGGGTACTTATGGGCGTTACACCACAGACAGACAGACATCCACGGAACCCAAAACGTTCCTCGATGTCTGAAACGCAAAATGGTTGTGGAAATTTTCATTTTGAAGGGGATAAATTTTTTTTAAACTCATTCGCGAATCCTAGGCTTCCCTACCGTCGGTAGTGAGGAAGCAGCAAGTTCGAAATACGGTGTACAACTCTAACTTTTATGGGGCGCAGTCCATAAAAGGCTTGGAACCACTGTTATACAAATGTTGCCATTGGATGAAAATGATAATATTATTGGTTTTCCCTGACTTCAGACCTCCAGGATCCAACATGGTCGACATTGTCGTTCATGGGCGAGTCTCATGTGAATACCATTCGTCACTTCCCGCGCATCCATTTCGGGAAGGTCTCGATGAAGATTGCTTTATGAGGTCGATTGATTTTTCTCCCCTCGGGCCGTCTGAGCAACAGCCCTTTACCGCTGGGTTTGACCCAGTTTTGGAAATGTCAGGTCGGCATATTCATTCGTTTCTGACTACAATGCGCTCCCCGACCCGCCTCGATCACTACCTCGTGGCAGTTGTGTGAATTCAAACTTTCCCAGAGGTTAGTTCGAAGATTGAACATGTGTGGAGTTTTTATATTGCAGAGTCGTGCAAGGAACTGATTGCCCTTGTTCGATCGACAAAGGTGGAATGAGGGGGATTGGTGAAAATGAGGTGTAACGAACGATTCTTGTACTTGCATTCGCATGGCTGTTTCCGAACTGCGGTCACGGAGTGCAGAGTGTGACGGTGGCTGTTCTCGAGTCGCTTGTTTTTCTAGTGGAGATGGCATCGTTTGGTGCAAGCCTAATCAATATCCTTTCTTAACCGGTGATAATCTTGCTGGTCAAGAGGGGGGGGGGGGGGGAATCTTGAGGGTCCACCGTCGCACCCTGTCAGTGGTAGCAGAGCGTGGTTTGGTAGTATGCGCTGAGTAATTCACCACACTCCATCCACTTTTTGTGGGCTTTCCAGAAGGATAAGCCCAAAGGTTTCCTGAAGGATTCCTTTACAAACATCATGTCGCGTTGATAATACATAATGTATATCTATCTGCTTCCCCACCCCCTTTCTCACCTTTAGAGTGTCAACATAATTAAAATAATTATATTGAGCTGACTTGAAGGCGATCAATGGCCATGTCCCAGTTTAAAAGTCCCAGTAGTTGTTCCATCCTAACGATGGAGGTTGATCACCTAGAGGTTGCACAAATGAGCACAATTCACTGGATAAAAACCTCTGACAACATTTTTTCTCCGCCAATACTCGTGTGTAGGAGCTTTGTTCTCCACCAGTAATTGAGGTAGTACAACTACGATGGAGGTTAGTCGCCTTGAAGTTGTTCAGATGTCCTTTGCTGAACCAGAACTTCATACTATTTTTTACCCCCCCCCCCCCCCCCCCTTCCCACTCATACTTCCGCTACCCAGAAGTATGACGTGGGGGGGAGGAGTGTGTCGGTGGCTGTTCTCTAGTCGTTTGTTTTTCCGGTGGAGATGGGGTCGTTTGGAAGAAGCCTAATAGATATCCTTTCTTAACCGGTAGTAATCTCGCTGGTCTAGGAGGGGGACTCTGGATGGTCCACTGTCACACTCCGTCACAAGAGTCAGTTAGGAGATAATAATAATATTATATCTGTTGTTTTATTATGTGTTATTTATTATATAACGGTGCGGTCTCTTGTTGGAAAGTAAACATCCGAACTGCGGTCCAACGTAATCAACAATAATTTATTCATGTCAGCATCGGTGTCTCGCCCGTTCCGTCAGTTAGTTTCCGTCAAAAGTTGTACTCGCGTTGAAATGCTTGTAGGTACTCCTACCAACATGCATGGTAGCCTGGATAAAATGGGAAGGAAAATATGGGTTTTTCGAAAAATCGTCCACGACTCCGTATAATTGCACTTGTATTTTTTGCGACCACAGTTCGTACGTCCTCAATATCGATGGGGACCGCATTTTGAATAATATATATATTTTCCAGTTTAGACCGCAGTTAGGATACTGGGATTCGCAAAGTACGACAACATTAATATTTTGTTTATTTAGTTAGTATTATAGGTACGGGCAAGCCAAATTACAATAAACTAAATCATAGTAATACCGTTTACACAATATTTCATAAAGAACGGTTCATGAAGAAGGTCACAATAAATCAAAACACTAATGAATTATCTGGGTTCGAAGTTTCAGTCACACTGGTAGTTATATTGATTTACACGCGAATTTGAACTGCCACACTTCTAGTGTTGCCTAGACCTTATTCACGTCAATTGGGTAGGCACCTCTCGTAAAAGCGCTGCAAAACTCTACACAACGGTTTACTATTTTGCACAGAACACCCTTCTATTACAGATCACAGCTCTCTGCATGGATCACCCTTCTGTATGGATCACAGCCCCTCAGTGGTTTAGTACCTATTCGCCACTATAAATTATTATCATGCGTTGAATGTTCAAGCAGTGGCTAAAATGGCAAAAAGAAACACAAATGTGTAGTTCTGAAGGGAAATTGGTTGCCGTTAGCTAGATTTTGTCAAGCTGGATGGGGATATAGAGCGGAGTTGATTCAGTATTTCAAGTGGGATCATCCATGATAATACTTACCCATAGAATTTTACGTATTATAATGCCAGGAATATAGCATCGTGTATCAATGTACAAAAATATAGTATTAACAGCAAGTAGAAAGGTGCGTTCTCTGGCAGACGGGCATAGCCCATTGTCTATATTCATGCATATTCTGTATTGATTATCTACGTAATATTGTTCAAATAAATGCATGTTTTTCTTCTTCTTCTAATGAACCAAAACTAATCCGTGCGGCGCTTCGCCTGGATGACAAGCGTAGAAGAGTACCGAGTACCACCACCGTATTCCGATGGCCGATGTAGCCGTTGGAAGGTTGGTATGCACACGGAAATTCATCGGACGACGTCGAGCGACGCCTGACAGGCAGAACATAACCTAAACCCCGGAGTCGCTATCTCCCCCATACAACTTGCTTCACCTGCTCACCAAAACCTTCATTTCCCCAGCCTCCTCCACCACCACGCTCACTCCCCCCCATTGTATGCGCCGACATCCCGCATACAGTCTCCTCTTGTATAAGTTCCCATTTACATTTACATGAGAGGAGAAATCTTGCTTACCCGATACGCATGTAATATTCATCGCACAAGCTACACGTCCCCCCCACTGCTGCAACTCTCTTCCCACTTTTTATTCCTTAAAAGAGAAAAGTGAATTGCATATTTGAATTATTCCGTCATAAATGAACCACTTGTGCTCCTCCTCTGCTCACCAACAATCTCACTCTCTCACTCGTTCTCTCACACGCACACAACACCCACTTCAGAGGATCCTCCACCATAAACGGTTCCCCGGAATCTTTTTCACCCACACCCCAGGCACATGTTTATTCATACGCTTGCATACTGCACTTTAGGTAGCGTAAACATGGCACCTTACAGAGCAATCTCACGAATTTCTTGTCAATACTTAGGAAGATCAAAGTATGTACCTCCTACATCGTATATGCTCCTTATTTCACGTTCTAAGTCTTACACCTTCGCATAGATGAATAATATTTCAAGGAAACTGACCAATTACTTTGTCTCATTATTCAGTGAATAATACATCTATGTATTCGCTTAGCAAAATTTTTTTAAAACGCCCCCTCAATTTTTTTTCCTTTACGTTTCAAGGTGCGTAGATTCCAAAAGTGCACAACTACTTCATTTTTTGTCTAAAAAATTCGTTCTTTCGCACACGGGCCCCATTTGGCTCCATTTTGGTACGAGAAAACCGAATATGAAGTCGATTTTTACCAAAGAGTGGAAAATTAAGGTTCTAACGAAGTTTCAGCCTTAAATATACGTTAAATTTTGGTCTAAAATCTTCGTTCTTCCGCCCACAGTTTTGGTCCCCATTCGGGAACATATTTATGTCCTAGTTGTGCCCCGAAGGTCGGCAGTCTGATCGGAATACACCCAGGGTGTTATGGGGGAGAAAATGGGTGTAAAAATGGGGGGTTTAGAGGTTTTTTTGAGGTTTTAGTGAACATGAGCTTGTGAGGTATCGTTTTCCATGTTTTTTAGGGCGAGAAGGCCAAATATGAAGTTGATTTCGACCAAAGAGTGAAGAATTGAGGTTGTAACGAAGGTTAAGCCCCCGAAATTCATTTTTAATGAGAAAAACGTGGGAAGTCATCTGAAATCACGATACATTTGTATAATAACACTAGAAGTACTATCAACAGGTGAATCAAGACAATTAAAGGATACTATCAATGATCAAAGATAATCTGTAAAAAAAAACCCGAGCCGAATTCATGTTTTTGGGGGCCAAAACTGGAGGAAATAATCAAAAATAGCCACTTGAACAATTGCACTTGTGACAAGGACTTTGCAGCGTTTTTAATCGCTATCAATAGAATTTACCTAAGTTGTACTTCAAATTTATCATAGCAGTCTGGATTCAACTATCCTTAAATAATATTATAAAATACGGTATGTATAATTGTTTATAGTTGTTGTTTAAATTTGTCGATGAATTAGTCTCTTTAGAGTCAATGAACATGTAACTCAGTTATCAACATCCCAACTCAACTAACTGAACGAAAAAAAAGCTCAACCAAACGCTAACAGCTCGGAGGCAGAAGTCGTTGGCCATTTGATGGCTATGATGAAAGGCATTCATGGAGAGAAACCAGTGATCGGAATGTGAAGTAGACGCCAAGCAGGGTCCGCTCGTACTTGTAGGAAACACCGTACAAAAACATGGTGATCGAAAGTATAGTAATTTGTATGGACAACAGCGATTATATGCGGAACGAAGACTTCGTTCCGTCACGGCTGATGGCGCAATGCGAGGCGGCGGACTTTATTGTGCAGGTGAGACAGCACGGATTACTAGAAATGCATTGACAAGTAGGTACCTACCTGCGGGAATATGAAAACTATAAGCGCGTACATAATCTTCCATCATTCACTTATTGCATTAAAACAGTCTGCCAATATTCGAGTAGGCAGTATAGCTTCCTCAATTGAATCACATGAACGTATAGAGTAGTTGGGTAGGTTCGTTTTGATACGTGACCATCTGCGATCCAACCCGCGTGTACCCTCAAAATTTCAGCTCTCTACGACTATTTTTCGCGTAGTTAGAAGCATTACAAGGAAACGGTCAACGTTTCATGTTCGCGCATGCGCAGACAAATTAAATTCATATGGAACTATCAAAGTAATATTCCTGATCGGCCCTCCAAATCTGAACTCATTTCACCGATATCTAAAGTAGTTATGGGCGTTTAAAGTATTTCACGTTTGCTCATGCGTAGACGGAACGATTCCTATGATTTTGGAACGGAACCATCTGCGATCAAACCCGCGTGTACCCGCAAAAGTTCAGCTCTCTACGACTATTTTTCGCGTAGTTAGAAACGTTAGAAGCAAATGGTCAACATTTCATGTTCGCGCATGCGCAGACAAAACCTACGCTACGATTCCAGAGAAATTAATTAAGAACTATCACAGTATTATTCCTGGTCGACCCTCTAACTTTGAACTCATTTCAACTATATTTAAGGTAGTTATGGGCGTTTCAAGTATTTCACGTTTGCGTATGCGCAGATGAAAGATACAGTACTTTTTCAATGATTTTTGCATGGGACCATCTGTGACCCAACCCGCATCTATTCTCCAAATTTTAGCCCATTTCGACCATGATTTCGGGTAGTTATGGGCGTTACAAGGAATCACCACAGACAGACGGACAGACAGCCAGACAGACAGACACGGAACCAAAAATGTTCCTCGATGTCTGAAACGCAAAATGGTTGTGGAAATTTCCATTTTGGGGGACATACATTTTGCTTCCTCACTACCGGGGGTAGGGAAGGCTTGGGATTCGTGATTGAGTAAAAAAAATTTATGTCCTCCAAAATGAAAATTTCCACTACCATTTTGCGTTTTAAACATCCAGGAACATTTTTGGTTCCGCGCCTGTCCGTTTGGCTGCCTGTCTGTCTGTCTGTGGCAATTCTTTGTAACGCCCATAACTACCCGAAATCATGGTCGAAATTGACTGATTTTTGGAGGGTAGGTGTGGGTTGGGTCACAGATGGTCCCATACCAAAATCATTGAAAAAGTACGGTAACTTTCGTCTGCGCGTGCGCAAACGTGAAATAATTGAAACGCCCACAACTACCTTAAATATCGATGAAATGAGTTCAGATTCGGAGGGTCGATCAGGAATAATACTTTGATAGTTCCGTATGAAGTTCATTGGAATCGTACTGTAACTTTCGTCAGCGCATGCGCGAACATGAAATGTTGACAGTTTCCAGGTAACGCATCTAATTACGCGAAAAATAGTTGTAGGGAGCAGATGGTCCCGTATCAAAACGAACCTACCCAACTATTCTATACGTTCATGTGATTCAAGTGCGGATGCTATACTGCCTACTCGAATTGGCAGACGTTTTTTTTACTCAGTCACGAATCCAAAGCTTCCCTACCTCCGGTAGTGAGGAAGCAAAAAAAAGGAAAAAGATCTACTTCGCAAAGTGATTCACATTGCAGGTTTTACTTCTTCCGTGTGTAGCTCATGGGACATCCAATTCTCGTGTAATTCATTCTGGTCGGTGTGGTTCATTTCAAGTACCCATACAAACGATGAAACAATAAATTATTCATTACAATTTTCCAAAACGTAGGTAGGTATCATATTACAAGTTTTTTTTTTAATGATTCAAGTTTAAACATGCAAACACACAACGCTAGCCAACCTATCTATACACAGTCGAAATTTCTAATTGTCGAAATTTAAATGTATAATTTAATGTTCGAAAGCAGTCGACAAAGCATCGTTTGACCACAAGGACCTTGCCTACTTCCGAGCATTTGTTGATGTGATTTAATAATATTCTTGTACCTAGTGCTTTCCGAAAGTTTTATTTCATTTCATCTGTTCTTCAGAGTGGATCGTTGAGTCATTCAAATTCAATCGTCCAACCTTTTAGTACCTATTGTATAATTTCGTAGCCAAATTAAACTTCATCCAATCAAATAATTTTTTTCTGACGAATGAAAACTCATTTGGATGAAAAAAGGTTTCATTTAGTTCGGAAAAAGATGAATTCGTCTAGAATTTGGCTGTCTCTTTATTTCACCCATTTGCAGGTTTGAGTCGTGCGTTATTTAACCCGATATTATATATGCAAATTTTCGAAAGGTTCGATTCACAGAATTAAAAACTTAGCG
>CATPAC010000188.1:0-30360 GCA_954871275.1 Leptopterna dolabrata
GGGTCTGAATAATGTAAATATTTGTGTGCCGAAATAATCTGGCATGATTAGATAGGGGAGACCGAGGTGAAAAGAGCCGGGTAACTTCGCAAGGCTCTCAACAGGCATGTAATTGACATAAATCCACGATTATTTCATTGATTATGGAACAATTTCATTGATTGGGGAATATGGTGACTTGTCGAATGAATGACCCCCCCCCCCCCCCCCCCCCCCCACCAATGACCAGAGCGCGACTATTTGGGGATAATAAGGCTCGTACTCTGATGGAGACAGTTTTTGTTTTTGGCAGTTCCATTGTCAACCAGTCACAGATGTCAGGCAGTAGACAAAAACGGAGCTTTTCTTCTTCGTTTTCAACATTATCAACAGGTTATCTAAGACCAGAGATGGGCGTAGTTAACTAAAAATTTAGTTCAACTAAATTTCCAACTAACAACTAATAGTTGTTAGTTGAAACTCAACTAACAACTAAAACTTTAGTTGTTAGTTGTATGGTGCAACTAAATTATTCAACTAACTTGGTTGTAACTGCACTTACAACTACAACTAAATTAGTTGCTAGTTGTAAGTGCAACTACAACTAATTTAGTTGAAGAATTTAGTTGCACCCCACAACTAAAACTTTAGTTGTTATTCGTAGTTGCACAAAAATAACAACTGATTGCCGATCGTAAGTGAGTCGAGCTGCATTTTGCTTCCGAGTCTGCGAAGCAGCGGAAGCCTTGTGTTCACTTTCGTGAGCCAAAAAATTTTTGTCTTCAGAAATCAAAATTTCCACTTGCATTTTGCGTTTCAAAGCCTACTGAACAAATTTGGTTCCGTGTCTGTCGGTCTGTGAGTCTGTCCGCATTTCCTTGTTACAGCCATAACTTCCACGATTTTGAATTGATTCAGCTCAAATTTTGAGGGATGGTGCGGATAAGGCCCCTTGAGGTCCCATACAAATTTCAACATGATTGATCCAGCGGTACGCCCTGCGCATGCGCTAACGTTAAATTCAACAAACACGCATAACTTTCACAATTTTGATTCAATTTCGCTCAAATTTTCAAGGGTTGTTTGGACAAGGCCTAGTGAGTTCCAGTATGAATTTCAGCATGATCGGACCGTCGGTGCGCTCTGCGCATGCGCTGGCGTGAAATAGATTCAATTTCCTTGTTACAGCCGTAGTAACCAAAGATTTCACCCAATTTCAATGTAATTCTCAGGGATTAAGCGGGTAGGGCCCATTGAGGTCCCATATAAATTTCAACATGATAGAGCCAGCGGTTCGCCCTGCGCATGCGCTCTGTCTGTCTGTCTGTCCTATGCACGGCCAAACGGCTCGACGGATATCGACCAAATTTGGCACGAATATCCAGTAGGCTACCAAGTTGTGCAACGTCGCATTTTTAATTCCCTGACCATAGCGGAACTATGGTCGACCATGGTCAACTCCTGAATGGCTTGATGGATATCGACCAAATTTGGCACGAATATCCAGTAGGCTCCCAAGTTGTGCAACGTCGCATTTTTAATTCCCTGACCATAGCGGAACTATGGTCGACCATGGTCAACTCCTGAATGGCTTGACGGATATCGACCAAATTTGGCACGAATATCCAGTAGGCTCCCAAGTTGTGCAACGTCGCATTTTTAATTCCCTGACCATAGCGGAACTATGGTCGACCATGGTCAACTTCGTTAATTGAAATGGTAACCCCTATTATTTTTTATCGCGTATTCGTAATCTACGTGAAATGCTATCTACGATCGGCCCTTCGGACTACCCCCGCGGTCGACCATAGCGCATCCATGGGCCCCTCCATGGTCGAATCCCGAATTGCTCAACGGATATCGACCAAATTTGGCACCAATATCCGGTAGCCTCCCAAGTTGAACGTAGGCGCATTTTTAATTCCCTGACCATAGCGGAAATATGGTCGACCATGGTCAACTCCTGAATGGCTTGACGGATTTTGATAAAATTGGGCACAAATACCCGGTAGGGTATGGGATTTTTCCGTCGTTTGTTGGTTCCACGATACTGCGTACAGCGAATCTCGGATAGCGAGTGAAGCGAGCGGTCAGGCTAGTTATGTATAATGGACGTAATGCATTATGGAAGTCATGTTATGTATAATATGTATATTTCATGTAATGTTATGTAATGTTATGTTACGTAATGTAATGTTATGTAATATGTATATTTAACGTTATGTAATGTTATGTAATGTAATGTAATGTAATGTAATGTTATGTTATTTTGCTTCCGAGTCTGTTCTATTTTATAATGGGTCACTCTGATTGTGACGAGGAAGCTCCTGTGCCATCACCTTGGCAGTGTATTTCCGTTTGTGAGTTTGTTCACCGATAGAGGGCGCAATTTTGGACCAATCGACTTGAAATTTGGAGGGTAGACTCCTTAGGTATCCGGAATTTTGTGTATAGTTTTTGGTGCCAATCGGACCACCTAAGGGGGAGTCCAAGGGAAAAATTTTCCCATACTGTGACATATCATTTTGAAGGCATGTTCACCCTGAACATGATGGTGAAATCAGAATTTCAATATGGGTAGTCCAGAGGGGGGTAATTTTTGATTTTCCCAAAAATGAATAAATCAAACAATTCTGAAAACCGTTGAACGGGTAGTAACGCCCATAACTATCGTAAAAATGGTCGAATGTGGTCCAAATTTGAAGGTAGGTGCGGGTTGGGCCACAGATGATCTCATATCGAAATCGTATGGTAACTTTCGCCTGCGCATGCGCAAATGTAAAATACTCAAAACGCTCGTAACTTCCGTAAAAGTCGTCAAAATGTTTCCAAATTTCCATGAGAGATCAGAAATGTCATTATGAAGAATCTGTATGAGTTTTGGCAAAATCAGTACCCAATATTCTACTGGGTATGCGCAAAACCAAATTCACTCCAAATATCTTCTGTTGACCGGTTTTACGTAAGTCATGAGCATTTCAAATATTTCACATTTTTGCGCATGCGCAGACGAAAGTTACCCTCAAATGGTCAGAAACCTTTCCCAATATTCCCACAACATATTCCCAAAGTTTCATCCCGATCAGTCAAGTAGTTTCACATAGAAATTCACTTTTATATATTTATACAGAAAGGCATAGTAGATAGGCATAATTGTTTGTGGTACGTTGAGAAACATTTAGTTGTTATTTGTGCAACTACGAATAACAATTAAAGTTTTAGTTGTAGGGTGCAAATAAATTTGTCAACTAAATTAGTTGTAGTTGCACTTACAACTAACAACTATTTAGTTGTAGTTGTAAGTGCAACTACAACTAAGTTAGTTGACAAATTTAGTTGCTCCCTACAACTAACAACTAACGTTTTAGTTGTAGTTGAGGATGACTTCGAATAATTTAGTTGTAGTTGTTAGTTGTAACTGGTTTTTGCCCATCACTGTCTAAGACCACCTATCGGCGAAGGATCAGCCGTTGCATTGGGAGCAGTAAAATGCTAATATCGCGCCGTATTATTTTTGCTAATTTGTTTCTCTTAAAACAAATAACTGAGAATCAGCAGGCTTATTCGAATTTGATGAGCTGGAATACGGCACCCAACCAGTGAATTTCGGCCCAATGGGCCATTTTCCCATGACGTATGAGGTAAATCGCCGAGTAGTTCAACTCAAATCCCGCTTGGAGCGTTAGTGTATCACTTTGTTACGAAAAGATGTACAGAACCGCAAACGATGGAAGGATTGAACCTCAAATTTATCAATAAATTTAAAAAACGTCCTCAAAATCAAACCCAAGGGCAGGTTCACGAAAAGTCACAGCGAAGGTTCTTGAAGGCTGCCACGGGGGTTTGCCATTTCTATTGCTCGGCTGTTGGCAGCACTGAGAACCTTCGCCTCTCAGGTTCGCTCCGCCTCCTTGGGCCAACAGCCAATCAGATGTAGACCTCATATGTAATTTCTGGCCGCATTTTTACTTTCAATCACCCTCATTTGAAAAATATCGCTTATTTTTGAAAACGGGCTTCAAACTAACATTTTTCCAAGAGTTCTGAATATTTTTTCCCCAGGAAAAATTTTTAACAAAAATTCCCCATTGGGCCAAAGACGCCGCAGGCGAAATATTCCCTATAAAATTACTGTCAGCTTTTTATCTGTTAATCTTCAATATTTTCTACCACCTGTCACAAAAATTCATATATTACATATCTGTGGCTGCAGTGAATAGTGTGTCAAGTCCAAAACTTGCAAAAACGAGTTGTCCACTAATACTTCCCAGACGCTCCACTTCTTATCAGGGAACAGTGTGTCCAGTCATATTGGCGTCTCTCGCCGAGCGGTGCATTAGTGTATTTTGGGTCATGTTCAACAAAGTGTACCTGGAGCAGTGTATAGCGTGTCAAGTCCGACTAGCGAGACATGACACAGTGTTCCAGTGTTTGCCAGTGTTCCACGATTTTTATAACATCGAACAGCGCTGGGAACTTTAACTGTGGCACGGACGATGAAGAGTCAGAATCAACTTTTTCGTTTACCAGTCTACGTTACCAGTAGACGTAGGACCTCTTTGCATTTGGTGTATTTTGAGAATTATTGTTTGGGTATTTTTCCATATTTTTTGCATATTAGGCACCTACACTCACCCATGTTTCTTGTATTATGTAGCAATGTTCCATGTATCTTGTTGTACTCGTATTATTACCATCAATCATGTACTTACTGACTGAAATCTAACTTTTCTTTGTACAAAAAATTCTTTATAGTTTTTCCAGTATTTTTGTAGAAATAAATGAGAATGTTTTCAAGTCCCTATATCATCTGTGAATTCAATGAAAGTTTATCAGAACCTGCAGAATCACGTTTTCCGAAGTTAACATCGATGTCAAGTCCAAAATGAATTAAATGGTACTATCAATGATCAAAGATAAACTGAAAAAAAGGAGTGTACCTAATTCAAGTTTTGGGGACCAAAATTGGTGGAATCCACCAGAAATAGCTATTTCAATTATTTCACATGAAATGAACAATAAGTGAACAGCCAAAATTTCTGTAGGTATGTCCAATAGAATAATAAACCCATGTGACAAGGACTTTACAGCGTTTTTTGGTATTGTTAGTTTGTTGTGACGATCAAGTTGACAACACCAATCCATGTGGCTTTATCCTTTTCAGTCTTCTCTCGAGGTCAGACTTGTTGCCTTATGATTTAATGTTTCACGGTCTTTCCAATCCTCTCGTAAATCAACGGAATAATCTGTAGACGTACACGGGAAAACTTGGGAAGTCGGGAGAACTGGTGATCGTGAATCAAGAACCAGTTCCGTGAATTTTTCAGTGAGTCACGCAGCGAGTGAATCACTTCGTCCCGGAGTGAGAACTCGCCGATCGGCGCGAGCCGTTCATCGGTGGAAAAGGAACGGCTCTCAGCAGTTCAACAGGCCCTGTCCGCAGCGGATCGACTGTACGCCTTGCTGAAGGTTTCAGGCTGGGGGCGTTGGAGTTTCAGTAGGCGAGCGGACGACAGATCCGGCGTCCTCGACGGTCACCAAGCGACTCGGAGGACGATGACACTCAAATTGTGCGGGTCACTCACGTTGTCGAGACCTTGCCCCCCCCCCCCCCCCCCCACAATCCTCCAACATCATTTGCACTTCTCCATCCACGACGGTCCGCCCTCTTGAGAACGCGGCGGCGGATGAATCGGAGCGGGAAGTCATCGGAGATGAGACCCCCCCACCTCCACCTCACACACGGACATGGGACCACACTACCGCCACTCCATCTGTTTGGTGGGAGGACATGGGCGGACAGGTTGAGAGGGGGTGGTGGTGGTGGTGGCGGTGTGTGGAGTACTATGCAGCATAGTGTTCAGCGAGGATGGGAGGAAGCGGGTGGTCGAAGTGGTGGTGGGAGGGGGGGGGGGGGTCCATTCACCCCGCTCGCTCCTCCGTCATTGATGAGGATCCCACGGGCCGAAACGCTGCGCAGTCGGCCCTCGCCCCATCAGCTGTTGATAGTGTAACAACCCCACCACCCCCCGCACCACACGACTCCCCTCCCCTCCGCCGCACCAAACCGACAGACTACAATCACCCATGGGTCATCCATAACATCCGCACCCCTCGAAGGTGATGCGTACCGTCAGTCCAGAAACCGAGCTCCTTGCAAGCCTCTTCTACAGAGGAAATCAGCAGAAAAAGTACAGAAAAAAGGTACGGTCATGCAGCACGGCTGTAAGAGCGAATTTTCAAAGAAATATTCGTGATATTGTGTAAAAAGGACAGCGAGAAACCATACCACTTTTCGTAAAATTATATAATTTTTTCATGATTTTAGCCATTTTAACAGATTTTTTGACCTTTATAAGTCAAATGTGACCCGCTCTTTTTTGAGAAAAACATGTTTACCATCGGAATAGTCCCTGCGCCGTGAATCACCATCCCACACAACGTCAGGTGAATTAATAATGATGTTTCGCCCTTAATACCAAATTCAACCCCCCCCCCCCCCCCTCACCACCACAGAACCAAATATGACCCCTATTCTGTATGAAAACAACTGAAATGGTATTTTTCTGTCACCACTCACTCTTCCAACCACTTTCAGTGATTTTATATCAATTGTTCGCAATTTTAGCCGTTTTTACCGATTTTTTACCCTAAGAACTCAACCCCCCCCCCCCCCCCCGCCCACACCACCAACAATGAATTTTTGAAAATTACTCACCTCCGAACCCATCTTTGACATTTTGGCGAAATTTGGAATTTTTATCAAGTACCTAAGGTCAGAACATCGTTTGGAGTGACATATAAATATATATTTATAAAATTTTTTGACCTTTATAAGTCAAATATGACCCACTCTTTTTTTAGATAAATTTTTCTATCCTCGAAATAGTCCGACGACCCACATCTCAGGTGGATTAATATTGATTTTAGCTCTTGATACCAATTTTTGACACCCAAAAATCCAAATCTGACCCCTGTTCTGTATGAAAAACGAAACGATTATAGCCGTTTTTACCGATTTTTGACCCCTAAACTCTAATCTTCATCCCCTCCCCGCCACCGCGAATGGAATTTTTGAAAACTGCTCACCTTCGATCCCTTTGTTTGGCAATCGAACATTAAGTATAGCGATTAGTTTCATATATGGGAAAAAACATGGTTTATGTTTATAAAAGGTGTTTTTCGTAGGTTGTTCAATGGGTAGTTTCAGTGTTCTATTTTCTCAAGTAAAAAATCTCGGCGAGAGCGAGAATTATCCTCACTGTTTTTTGTTTTACTGTTCTAATAGCTCCTCCGGTCGAATAGCAGCGGAGATATGAGAGTTACAAGATTAGTGTTGTTCGCGCACGCGCAGACTACTGTTATTCCGATCGCACTGCTATTCATAGGGGGGCCATGAGAGGCACAATCCTGTATGATCCTGTTCGGTTTCAGTGAAAATCGAACAGAAGCGTGTGTGAAGTGAGTTACACGATTGATGTTGTTCGCGCCGGCGCGGACGTTCAAATGGTATAATTTGATGAAACTCATATGAGACCGTCCGAAGACTAACCCGCAACACACCCTCGACATCTCAGATCGGTCGGGCTGTTCTTTCGACAACATTTGACGGACCGACAGAACCAGTTCTACTGCGCACCTCCGTTTTCAACAGTCGGAGATGGGATGCTCTGTGTAATACGATAGCAGGGCGAAACACGACGGTTTGATATTCTTGTCGGTGGTTTTTATGGACGGTCGATTCTCCAAAAGATTCGTCGTCATTTACATACGATGGTCACACAACTCCCGTTTTTCTGATGAACATAAATCGACTGGAACGGGGGCTCAAAATAACCTTCGGTGATCCAACCCACCAGGGTCAACCCTCAGCTACACCCTAAATTTCGCTATTGCCACGAGTACTTCAGCGGATTTTCGAGGAAAATGAGCGAATAATAAATAGGTCCAACAAATGTCCGCACGTGACGTTTCGAAAAGGTCTCCCATACAAATCCATTTTAGGAATTTGCAATGTCTCAAGTACGCCTTTTCTTAGCAGAGCAGCTTAAACGAAAAGGTTCCTGAGACTTTCAATTTTCTGCTGCCACACGTGCAAGGGCACGAAACCGTGAAAATATCCTTCCTTCAGAATATCCTCGAAAAATTGTTAAAGAAAAACGAAAACAAGGAAAAACAGAAAAAAAGAAATGACGCTGGAAAAAATTATATGTTAAAAAAAAGGAAAATGAAAGGAATACCCCTACCGAACGGTCGGGTAGACAAAAAAAGAAACGAAACATACCATCTTGGTAGAAATAAAACAAAGCTAACTGTTGAAAGAAAATAACTTTAAAAAAAAGGGAAAATAATAGATATCCTTGCAGAAACATGGAAAACAGGATAAATATGAAAATAATAGAAATTGAAGAAGAGAAGGGAAGATCGCTGCAAAGCCCTTGTCACATGGGTTTATTATTCTATTGGACATACCTACAGAAATGTTGGCTGTTCATTTATTGTTTCTTTCATGCGCAGTAATTGAAATAGTTATTTTATATGTTTTCCACTAATTTTGGCCACCAAAAACACGACCTCGGTTTTTTTCCAAGACTATTTTTGAACGCTGATAGTGCCACTTAAATATCCTGACTCACCTGCTAATACTACGTCTGGTGTTATTATACAAATTTATGGTGATTTCAGACAATTTCCCATGTTTTTGACTCATAAAAAATGAATTTCGGGAGCTTAACCTTCGTTACAACCTCAATTCCTCACTCTTCGGTCAGAATCAACCAAATATTCGGTCTTCTCGCCCTAAAAAAACATGGAAAACTATACATCACAAGCTCATGTTCACTAAAACCACAAAAAACCCACCCTCGAACCCCCTATTTTTACAACAATTTTTCTCCCATAACGCCCCTGGGTGTATTCCGATCAGGCTGCCGAGCTTTAGAGCACAACTAGGACCCAAATGGGTTCCCAAATGGGGACCAAAACTGTGTGTGGAAGAACGACGATTTTAGACCAAAATTTAACGTAAATTTAAGGCTGAAACTTCGTTAGAACCTCGATTTTCCATTCACTGGTCAAAATCGACTTCATATTCGGTCTTCTCGTCCTAAAATAAAATTTGAATTTTTTTTTTTTTTAATGGAAAACGAAACCTCAAAAGCTCATGTCACAAACACTAAAAACACAAAAAAGACCAACTTTTATACCCATTTTCCACTCATAACACCCTTGGGTATATTCCGATCGGACTGCAAAGTTTCGGGACACAACCAGGGCCCAAATGGAGCATGTGTGCGAAAGAACGAATTTTTTAGACCGAAAATGAAGCCGGTATACGTGATACGGCGTACGGACTTTTTCTGAATCTACGCACCTTGAAATGTAAATGAAAAACGCTGCAAAGTCCTTGTCACATGGGCTTATTATTCTATTGGACATACTTACAGAAATGTTTGCTGTTCATTTATTGTTTCATGCGTAATAATCGAAATAGCTATTTCTGGTGGTTTCCATTAATTTTTGCCCCTAAAACACAAATTAGATACGCTATTTTTTTTCCCCAAATTATCTTTAATCATTGGTAGTGTTATTTAATTGTCTTGATCCACGTTTTGACATTTTTTCCAGGGTTATTATACAAACTGATGGTGATTTCAGACGATTTCCCAGGTTTTTCACTCATAAAAAATCAATTTTGGGAGCAGAACATTTGGTAGAACTCAATTTTCCACTCTTTGGTCAAGATCGACTTCATATTCGGTCTTCTCGTCCCCAAAAACATGGAAAACGATAGCTCAGAAGCTCATGTTACCAACATGTTGCTAAAACGCAAAAAGTACCTATTTTTACACACATTTTCACTCATAACACCCCTGGGTATATTCCGATCGGGCTGAAAAGTTTCGGGACACAACTAGGGCCCAAATGGAGCATGTGTGCGAAAGAACGACTTTTTTTAGACCGAAAATGAAGCCGGTACACGTGATACGGCGGACGGACATTGCATTTTTGGAATCTACGCACCTTGAAACGGAAAAGAAAAACGTTTGAGGGGGTGTTACAAAATTTTTTTTGCTGAGCGAATACACAGGTGATTCACAGAATTATAAACCAAAAAACCTGGATACGTGGTCTGGTCGTTTCGGGGGAAACGGGGGATCGCTGCCAAGTGAAGAGAATAGGAATATATTACGCCGACGACTCGGAAAAGGGAACTAATAATTATTGCGAGTCACCAAGCCTTCGGCGGATGGTCGCCTGGAAGGGAGAAGGAGAGAGGATAGGGATGACTTGATAAGAAGCGACTGGCTCATTGATTCGATAAGAGGGAGACGAGCAAATATACCGCCTCGTCGCAAATGTCCGAATCGGTACAAATGCAAAAGAGTGTATCATTCAAAACTATATTTGTCCTTGGCTATGAGACGAAAAATTCAAAATTTCGCAAAAATGCAATGCTGAAAGATGTGTTCGAAAATAATCTATTGTCAACAACAAAAAGTGGGTCAAATTTGGTTTTATGTGGGGCTAAAATCAGTTAAATAGCTATGAATGACCTAAAATTGAAATAAAATCACCAAAAGTGGTACAGAATGGATTATCGAGACGAAAAATGAATATATACATACGAAAATTGTTGAAATCCAGGGATGGATTTGGGACGGACGTAAACGAACATTTTTTTCCCAATTCATCTACCTACTACTTAACAGTTTCGGACAAAATATGGATGTAGCAATAGCTTATTTACCTTCAAAAATTCACTAAAAACGAATTCAAGCTGAAACTTTCCTCTAAACGCATCCGAAAACTAATTCAAGTAACATCGTGTGCACGTATATCCAAGCGTCACTGAGCTGTGAGTCTACAGGCCCACATGGGGGCCCGCATGTGGCCAGGTGATTTTCAAAGCTAGTGAACAAGACGAAACTTCACTGGATGACTGCTCTGGGAAAGTCCGTTTTAGATAACACACTCAGCAGCGAGCCACAGAAAAATGTTACATTAGGCGAACCGAGTGAATTAATTCTATCGCTCAATTTGTGAGTATATCACATGGTATTGACGAAAATGAGGTCCATTCGGGGAAAGCATCCGAACAACAGAACTAAAAATGATGTTATTATTCTATGGTATTGAAAAACTCGATCATAAGATTGAAGAATTTAATTTAAATGATGCGACTGACAATTATGAAGAGCCAATTTTTGTGTGATAATGAGATGCAGGCGGTTTTGAAATCTAAGGGTCTCCGACGAACAAGGTACTACAGTCTGTAAATTAACTAAGAAATTAGATCGGAAAAAATTAATTCTAATTGTTTTAGATAACACACCGCAGTGAGCCACAGAGAAGTGTTACATCAGGCAAACCGAGTGAATTAATTCTATCGCTCAATTTGGGAGTACATCACATGGATCCCCCGCCAAACAGCGTTGAAAAATTGCAAGGTTTGGGAGGAAGGAACAGGTTTTCATACACATATTCAACACAGGGGGGAGGATAGGGTTTCTATATGCACATCCAAGAGCGAGGCGAAGCACCGAGCATGCTATTTTGGCGGGCAAAATGAATACCAACCTTTTTTGCGGGAGGAGGTCTTTTTTTGGTGGGTAAATTTTTACAAGAGGGTTGGGGGGTAGATAAACTTGATAAGGGGGAAAAAAATGATGTGAAAGAGTATCTAAACACACCGTATTCTCTCGGTTTCATTCCACTTATTACAGAAGCCACGAGAATACAGGGAATGACATCCAGTTGTATTGACCATGCAATAGTGCGATCAAAGAAAACACTCACTGAATTACACTCAGCTGTAATTCAGACTGCAGTAGCCGACCATTTCGGTACAGGGCTCACAATTGTAAATCCACATGGTATAGCATTAACGTAAAAGAAAAAAATAACAAAATTAGGACTGGAAAATATACTTTATTTCGCTTGAGAAAACTCTGAATGATATGGATTAGTCTGCGATATTTGTAGCTGACGTGAGTCAACAGCAGCATTTTCAAGTATGATAAAAACTGCTATTGGCAAACATACAACAATAAAGGTGTTCAAACAAAACTAAATAAACCTTATATCATCCATAAAGAAATGAGATAAACTTAAAGCTAAATTAAACAAACAACCATATGACATAAACCTTAGAAACTATCTTACCTACTGAAGAGCCTGATTAGAAGTGCAAAAAGAAAATATTATTCTCAACGTCTTGAATCATGTTGAATAATGACAACAGCCAGAGGAAAATATGGGCATTGATGAATGAAGTATTAAATCGCTCCTCGAAACCCTCAAATGACAATGTCTGAACAATGACAATGTACCTCAAGTCTCAATGTACCACAATGTCTGAACAATGACAACCCTCAAATGACAATGTACCTCAAGTCGACGTCTGAAAGAGAGGGTTAACCAAAGAAAGACTGGCAAACAGAGCCTGCAACGACATGAATTCATACTTTTCAACTAATGGAAAAAGATAGGCTACCAAAATCGACAAAAGTACCTATGAATCCTTAACTAATCCCACAGTGCGACACTCTAGATCCAGGATACCAGAAATGGATGAGATCGGCCGGAAGAAGACGGGCAGATCTGCCCCTCCCCCAAGGTATTGATGGTATTTCGGTTGTCAAAACCTGCCTGTACAATTGTAAAAACGCTGCAAAGTCCTTGTCACATGGGTTTATTATTCTACTTGACATACCTACAGAAATGCTGGCTGTTCATTTATTGTTGCTTTCATGTAAGATTATTGAAATAGCTATTTCTGGTGGTTTCCACCAATTTTGGCCCCCAAAACTTGAATTAGGTACGCTCCTTTTTTTTTTCCAAATTATCTTTGATCATTGGTAGCGCAATTTAATCGCCTTGATCCACGTGTTGACACTTTTCCTAGTGTTATTCTACAAATTGATGGTGATTTCAGACGATTTCCCAGGTTTTTGACTCATAAAAAATCAATTTTGGGAGCTGAAGATCTGGTACAACCTCAATTTTCCACTCCTTGGTCAAAATCGATTTCATATTCGGTCTTCTCGTCCCCGAAAACATGGAAAACGATACTTCAAAAGCTCATTTTACTAATATGTTACCAAAACACAAAAAGTACCTATTTTTATAACACATTTTCACTCATAACACCCCTGGGTATATTCCGATCGGGCTGAAAAGTTTCGGGACACAACTAGGGCCCAAATGGAGCATGTGTGCGAAAGAACGACTTTTCTAGACCGAAAATGAAGCCGGTACACGTGATACGACGGACGGCGTACGGCGGACGGACATTGCATTTTAGCGAATTTTCGAAGAAAAGGAAGCTATTGTTCTCGGTCCAAAATGTTTAAAACTCGAATTTCCGAAAGATTTGTATACCAAAATCCGTTTCAGACCATCCTGAATTCACTGCCGAAAGACACCAAAAATTATATGTATATATATATATATATTTATATATTTATATATTTATATATTGATATATATATTTATATATTTATATATGTATGTGTCATTCCAGACGATAACTCTCGAAGGAATTGAGATAAAAAGTTCAAATTTGCACGAAAAATCTGTCTTGGCAATCGACAGGCTAAGTTCGTAGATGGGCAGAATCGGGTCACTCTAAGGGGGAATTTTGGGGAGTTTTAGGGGGGGAAAATTACCCATAAATTCCCAAAATGAAAAAGTCTGACAAGTGACACCTCATTTTAAAGGTTTTTGTACGCTGAACACGATGGTGAAATCAGAATTGCGATATCTCATTCCGTTCTCAAACTGGAGCACTTTGAAGATGAAGGAACGTGGTTATTTCTTGAGATGTTCTTCCTGGTTCGTCTGCTCTAATCTGATAACGGAATGGGATATCGCAATTCTGACTTCACCATCGTGTTCAGCGTTGGAAAATCTACAAACCGAGGTGTTACTCGGCAAAAAATGGAACAAAAAATTTGTTACGTATCCAATAACTACTCTGTATTTGGTACGTAACATACGTATACTGTAAGTATGTTGGATAAGTAACTGTACGTATATTGTAGTACCAATACTTCAATATACGTACATACTTGAATACCTATAATTACCCAATAAGTTTAAGATTGCCCATATTTGAATGGGATATCCCAAACATCACATTTTACATAAAATCAGTTATTTCTTCGAAAATTCGCTCTTATAGCCATGCTGCATGACTGTGGTTTTTTGGAATCTACGCACCTTGAAACGTAAAAGACAAAATTCACTGTCACAAGTCTACACTTGTAGCATTGTGAAACACAATTCGTCACGTTTTCTACAACTTGTACGACAGCCGACTTGTAACTTGTCACTTGTTGCTTTATGAAACAGGTCTGATGGTCCCGAGAGTTGAAATTCGGTACAAGTCCTCAGGGGTCCCTCGAGAATGGGTGTACAAAAAACGCTGCAAATCCCTACACAGCGGTTTATTATTTTGTACAGAACACCCTTCTGTTACACATCACAGCTCTCTGCATAGAACACCCTTCTATATATATGTAGATCGCAGACCCTCAGTAGCTTACTAACCCCGCACTCGTCCTACCTAAATCACGTGTTAAATGTTGCTAAAATAATTCTATCAATGACAAGAAGTAGCTAAAATGGCAAAAAGAAACACAAATGAAGTTCTGAAGGGAAATTTTTGATGTGGAGTGAAAAATATTCAGTCCTGGTTGTGTTAAATCTTGGGAACTTCGGCGTTACAGTCCGTCACGTATACCACTGCGCTACAGCGCCAGCCTGGCCGACGGACCAGTGATGTGCGCTCTCAAATCACCTTGGTGCCTGCATACGCCCTGCTCTTTAGGGCAAATTTTATGGCGATATCGTAGAATGCTCCGGATGGTCTCAAAAATTCAATGCGAAAAAAACCACAACTCAAAATAAAATTGTGCGAGATACGGATACTCTGGATATCTCAACCCCTATTTTTCATCCCTTAGAGTTGAGTGACAGTAACGCCGAGCTTCGAGGACCAACTGAGCCCAAACGGGACACATACCAAATTTCGTGAATTTTGGTTCATGGGAACTAAAGAAAAACGCTGCAAAGTCCTTGTCACATGGGTTTATTATTCTATTGGACATACCTACAGAAAGGTTGGCTGTTCATTAATTGTTTCTTTCATGCGTAATAATCGAAATAGCTACTTCTGATGGTATCCATTAATTTTGGCCCCCAAAACACAAATTAGGTACGCTCTTTTTTTTCTTTTTTATTTAAACTATCTTTGATCATTGGTAGTGCCATTTAATCGTCCTGAACCACGTCTTGACACTTTTTCCAGTGTTATTATACAAACTGATGGTGATTTCAGACGATTTCCCAGGTTTTTCACTCATAAAAAATCAATTTTGGGAGCTGAACATTTGGTAGAACCTCAATTTTCTATTCTTTGGTCAAAATCGACTTCATATTCGGTCTTCTCGTCCCCAAAAACATGAAAAACGATACCTCAAAAGCTCATGTTACCAACATGTTGCTAAAACGCAAAAAGTACCTATTTTTATACACATTTTCACTCATAACACCCCTGGGTATATTCCGATCGGGCTGAAAAGTTTCGGGACACAACTAGGGCCCAAATGGAGCATGTGTGCGAAAGAACGATTTTTTTAGACCGAAAATGAAGCCTGTACACGTGATACGGCGGACGGCGTACGGCGGACGGACATTGCATTTTTGGAATCTACGTACCTTGAAACGGAAAAGAAAAAATTTTGAGGGGGGTGTTATAAAAATTTTCTGCTGAGCGATTACATAGGTGTATTATTCACAGAATATTAAACCAAAAGCCGTGGGCGAGGTATGGCGGTTGGGCGGAAATATTTTTATTGTATATTCGTATTCTACGTCTCTTGAAACGTAAACCATGAAACTGATGATGAGGGGGGGGGGGGGGGGGGGGACCCTAATACTTGTTCGCTGAGTATGAGGTAGGTATGGAGGTTTTTGGTTGTCTTGCCCGATGGGACGCTCCAGCGTCTCTAAATGTGGTTGAACGATAAAAGCAGTGATAGGGACGTTACTCTGAACCGGGCAAAAACAAAGCAGACGGTTTTTTCCAAACGAGACGTCCGAGGGGAACAGCTAATCGTAGAAGGCCAGCAGATTTCTCGATTTCCTCATTAAATGTAGGTCTTCTTGGGCGCATCACCAGCCTTCATCGCAGGGCGTTCATCGCTTCGCGACTTTCCCTCAGCGTCTGATTCAGCGGCGGTGTTTTCCTAAAAGCGATTTTTTCTCAGTTGCGTGTTCAAATACGAGTATTTCACGTTTAAAAAATTGTTAGTTGCGAACCGCTTGCTGAGTGAGAAGGAAGAGGATGAAGTCGCTGTGTACGAGTATTTGTTCACTAGGAGTGCGGAAAATCGCATTTACAGTAATCGGGCGCAAGAAGGTTGTTTCAATCAGCCTATCAGAAACCATTTGCTAGCTGACGGGGGACAAAATTGTCGGATGAAACCAATGCAATCTGACTGCACTTTGAAATTGGTGAGTGAAAACTTGACGATTTCCTACAATAGCATTCCCCACCCCCGATCGAGAGCTGGGTGCTCGCAAAATTTTTCTATTAGTTTTTCATTTTCCTGTAAGGAAAAATGAAATTTTTGAGACATTTTGGGACTCAACAGAACACGACGACAACAAACATGAGAAAAACAAAATGAACTGGGGTCTTTGATCAGTTGAGACGCGAGCGACAGCCTCTTTGTCTCAGACGCTATCGATGGTCGCTTCTAGGACAACGGTCCCATATAAAAACACAGAGGGAGGCAGTTGTGCCGATCGCTAAGCGATGATCGCTGAGCAACGAACGACGGAGACGCGCCTACGAAAACCTACCTTTAGATTTTCGGCGTCAACGAGGAGGGAAACAATGTTTCTGAAATTCGAAGCTGAATACAGCAGGCCAGGACGTTGTTCTGAAGCAGGAGCGATGTTTTGTCAACCAGACAACTGACACTGAATTTTGAGAGTTCGCATTCTTCGGTGCTGCGTGTTCCCTGTTCTTCTTTAAGGAGTCGAAACATGGGACACTCACCAACACTTTAAGCCGTAGAACAGAAGCCTTCGAGATGTGGGCATTGCGAAGGATGCTGAAGGTGTCATGGGTCGATCGGGTCCCTAATGTGGAAGTCCTGCGGGGAATGGATAAGAAGGGTGAGCTGATGAATACGGCGAAAATACGAAAGGTCCAGCATTTCGGCCATCTCTTCAGGAATGGCAAGTACCTTCTCCTACACAGAACATACTGCATGGTCGCATTAATGGGAGACGAGAGCCTGGTGGCAGAAGGATATCGTGGTTGAACAAACTCCGTGAGTGGTTCGGCCGGAAGGCCGCTGATAGCGGTGATGATCGCCAACGTTCGTCACGGAAGTAGAAGTTTGTATGTTTCTTCGAAAATTCGCTCGTTACATGACGCGGCATAACCTAGAAGTTTTCAACCATTTTATAACAGCTTGGTGATACTAAATCGTGAAGTACACTGTGCATTAAATGAACTTGGAGAATCGCACAAATGCGCCTTGTTGTTTTATGAAACAGGCCACCAAGAGGTGGGAGTGTTGGAAAGTTGGAAATCTTTATAATCGCTTAATTTTGACGTCCAAATTAATTACCCCAGGTTTGCACACATCTCGATGAGGGAACAACTTCAAAAAACTAGATACTTGAATTCTGCGTCGAATCACAACCCGAAATTCAGAATTCGACCCAGCAGTGAAGTAGAAATACTGCCGATTATGGGCGGGGATGAGCTCGTCTGAGCCGCGCACAGTGGTCCAGAAATCGAGATTTCCTGGCCAACATTCCAGGAGCTAAAAAGTCTAGGATAAACTCACTCTTTATATGTTTTTTGACCTTCTGAATCAATAGAGACCATTACCAAATCATTCCAAACGACAATTTTTGAGATATAGCATGGCCGGCTTTAGACTTTTATTTTTGCACCCGGGCACGACACAATTTTCCGGCATTTTGTTATAAGTAATCAAAAACAATAAATTTTGTTAAAACAATATTATTGTTGTTATTAGGTAAACTAATCGAAACACGGAAATAAACAAACCTAGGCTTATTGTTGGGTGAAGTGCGACGTTGCCAATTCTCTACTGCCGCGGCCTTCCCTGAAGCCGGCCGTGGATATAGCCAATTCAAACATAAAAATCACATCTAAAAATTGGAAGCTCGTTTTAAACAAGTGTACAAGGTTTTTTAGGGACCACCACAACAAAAAATTGTCGGAGATGTAATATTTAAAAAAGTGGGTAAGTAATTATAACAGCACCGGTAAGTTCCTTACATAACTGTATTTAAGGAAGTAACAAAAAAAAGTAAAAATCTTCTCGTAAGACTTTTGACTAGAAACCGTAAAATCTTTATTTGTCATCGACTAGAAACCGTAAAAACTTTATTTAAAAACCAAAAAATAAATAATTAAATAAAACAATTAATTGTTTAAAAACAAAAACAAAAATAGCAACATAAAAGGAACAATTTTTTTTTTTTTTTTTTTTTTTAATTGAAAAACGTTGGAACGTTGAAACCATCATCTTCATCGGGGTACGAGTGAATCTCTCTCTGGCTCTTGTTGAACTTAGCTGGAGGTTTTTTTTTTTTTTTGAGCGCCAACTCCTACACAGTGATATTTTTGTTTCGCTGCTAACCAGCAACTGGTGAAACACCCTCCACGGTGGCGACTCGGTCCAAATTTGACGCTAAAAACGCCGAAATGTTTGATCAGGTAATTCTCGAAAAAAAGGAAAATTTAGGCAGACAGCTGGTGCTATCAAATTTTTGATCGGGCAGTACCCGAAAAAAGGCTAATTCAAGCAGGAACTTCGTTCCGAATCTCATTGCGGCGCCCCCAGTACACGGTCATGTAATAATTTATACCATAAGGCCGGGGACTCGGCTCGCCAGAGCCATTCACAGCGTTGGTGAACCTTCACCGTTCGACTGATACAGAAATTGACAATTTCTTTGATTTCCAGTGAGGTTGCGAGCGAGCTGTGGTGGACCGGGCGCTCCCTTCCCATCGCCGCCGGGCCCGTTCAGACCGCCAGGAGGTGATTTGCGAATACGATTTAGAAAGCGAGTTTCAGCGCCGGACCAGTCCTCATCACGGGACCGGTCTCGTTATATCGAGAAGAGATCGACCTCACCCGAACGACGTATACCATTCCAGTGTCTAGAGCAAAGTAAAAGGAAAATAAAAAAAGTTGAACGATTTTCGAAAATATAAGGGCGGGTATCGCGAGTTTTTTGTGAGGCTTTATATCAAGTTGTATATTGAACATGAAATCAGTTCGTGACCCACTAAAAGACAAGACTCAATACAATTAAATGGCACTATCAGTGATCAAGACAAGACTTCCGGCAATTAATAGCACTATCAACGATCAAAGATAATTTGAAAAAAAAATTAATTCGTGTTTTTAGGGCCAACATTGGTGGAAACCACTGAAAATAGCTATTTCAATCATTTCACATGCAACAAAAACATAAATGAACAGCCAACATTTCTGCAGGTATGTCCAAAAGAATAATAAACCCAAGTGACAACGAATTGCAGCGTTTATTTAATTCCGTATTTATATTTTCTAACAATTTGAGAAACACGAGCTTTCCTCATGGTGAGGTAATCACAATTTTGAAGAAGATGAACAAACTTCCGAAACCACAATGATAGTTACTCATGAACGAGGGGGGGGGGGGGGGGTGACATGGGAGGTAGGTTTTTTCAAGTAATTTTTGTTTGTTGTAAATTATTTACCTAGGTGTACCTAGGGAGAGGTACAATTCTTGAAATACGTAGAAAAGGTACATAGAAGTAAAAATTATGATTTCTGTGTTAGTATGAAAATCGTATGAAAATAAATTCTAGGATAGGGAAAGCAATCAAAAATAAAATTCATCCAGTTGTTTACTTATTTGCAGCCTTTTTGTAAGAAAAAAAAGAAGAAGAAAAAAAAATGCGTTGCCGTAGGGGGCGTCTAACCGCCAGTGGTTTGTGTTCATGACGGTACGTTTATTGTCGAATGAAATCTGGGGGACACCCCCAGACACCCGGATTATAACAGTTTAGATCAAGGATCAAAGCAAGGAAACATGGAACATGATTTTCGAATAGGTACATGATAACATAGGATATGGAGATAATTATATAGAAAAACGTCTGCCAATTCGAGTAGGCACTATAGCTTCCTCACTTGAATCACATGAACGTATAGACTAGTTGGGTAGGTTCGTCATGATACGGGACCATATGCGATCCAACCCGCGTGTACCCTCCACATTTCATCTCTCTACGACTATTTTTCGCGTAGTTAGAAGCATTATAAGGAAACGGGATTTCATGTTACCACATGCGCAGAGGGAAATTACAGTAAGATTCCAATGAAGTTCTTACGGAACCATCGATGTATTATACTGATCGACCATCCAAATGTGAACTCATTTCAACGATATTTAAGGTAGTTATGGGCACTCCAAGTATTTCACGTTTGCGCATGCGCAGACTACACGATTTTCATGATTTTGAAACGGGACCATCTGCGATCCAACCCGCGTATACCCTCAGAATTTCAGCTCTCTACGACTATTTACCGCGCAGTTAGAAACGTTACAAGGAAATTGTCAACATTTCATGTTCGGGCATACGTAGATCAAAGTTACATTACCATACCAATGAAATTGATATGGAACTACCAAATTATTATTACTGACCGACCCTCCAAGTTTGAATTGATTTCAACGATATTTAGGGTAGCTATGGGTGTTCCAATTATTTCACGTTTGCGCATGCGCAGACTAAAGTTACGGTACTTTTTCAATGATTTTGGTATGGGACCATCTGTGACCCAACCTGCACCTACCCTCGAAATTTCAGCCCACTTCGACCATTATTTCGGGTAATTAATGAGTGTTGCAAGGAATTGACCACAGACAGACAGACACGGAACCAAATATGTTCCTCGATGTCTGAAACGGAAAATGGTATTGGAAATTTTGTTTTTGGAGGACATGAACTTTTTTTACTCAATCACGAATCCAAGGCTTCCCTGCCTTCGGTAGTGAGGAAGCAAAAAAACTTCGTGGGATTTCCAAGCCTCGGACCAGCGACCTAACGCAATGTCATGTAATACACGTCCTCAGCTGCTTTTGGCGTTTTTCGGGTAGGTAGAACCCCCTCGGCAGTTTTCGGCGGAGTGGGGTCTGGCCATGCTCTCCTCGGAGTTGGGTGGCAGGAGTGGGGTACAGGGAGAACTGTGCGGGCGACGAGGAGGGGAGCCGAGTTCCCCTGGACTGGACTGGACGTTTTGCAGCCTGGTTTACTCCCGTAAAAACATGTTCCATGTTGAAAAAAAAAGTATCCAGCCTCAATGAAATCAACCGTATGAACGTCAAAAGTATTGAGATAACAACGAATCAATCTGGGAGTGGATCTGGATATTCGGATACCATTCACCGACATCTACGTGAGGCTCCACGAAGAACTGAAGGTCCGATGGCAACAGCTTTATGATGAAGCCAGAGCGGGCATAGCATACCGCGGGCACAACCCTCAAATTGGGGTCAAACCTTGGTTTTCCCAGTTTGAGCTGAGTAGACCGGAGATAAGGGCAATAGCCCGTTTACGCTCTAACCATGCTTTGTGTGGAGCTTACTTGCACCGAATCGGTATGGTCAACGTTCCAGCGTGCGAATTTTGTCAAGATCAGGAAGACGACCTACAGCATAGGTTTATGATTTGCCCGAGATTCGATCTTGCAAGACGTCGGCTGTTGGATACGTGCGTTCATCATTTGGCCAATCCAGTGAACTTTCCCGAAATGGTGCATTCGCGGAGTTTTACAGTTTTCAAAGGCATTTGTTCATTTATCCGAGAAGTAGGAATCAAAATTTAATTTTCTTATTCATTCGCCTTTATTTTTCGTTCTTTTATTGCAACATTCTAATGTAAAATAACAAAATAAAATTACTTCATGGCTATGGCTGTCGGCTAATGCCAAATGAAGAAAAAAAAAAAAAAAAAAAACGAATCAAGGACGGACAGGTGATGAATGACATTTCTGTAGGTACGTATTCGAAGACCAGTTTCAAGATATCCTAAGAAGTTGAGCCATAATCGGAGAACTGCTTCGTGAGATGTGGACGTTTACAGGATTTCACGCTTCCGGACGGCGCAGACGCTACGATGAATCCAAGAAAATTCATGGGAGACCAACCCGCGTAATCCCCGTTAATTTGACTGAAATCGGTGGAACATTTTTGGCGTTTTGTTCGGTACGAGGAGTCGAATACAGGCAGACACAGAACCGAATCTGTTCGGAAAGCTATGAAACGCAAAAAGCGAGTGGTATTTTCGATCTTGGAGGACAACAATGTTTCTGACTTCGCGCATTAACGTGTTTATTTGGATTAAAAATAAACAACATTACGAAGATGGTTTTGTAATAGGGAGACATTCACCACCCATTGACACTATGAATACAGGGCTTCACTACCTTTGGTTGTGAGGCAGCAATAACAACTCTGAAATGGAGGTTTTCCACCTCCTCAGCGACTGACATTCGTGATTAAATTATTACACAAGGGTTTATTGTTTTCAGTATGATGCTCCTTCAACAATTTAATAACATTACACTCTCCGTCGAATGACTTCCTTAAACATAAAATTAGTTAAGCAGTAGTAAAAAAATAGGATTTTTTTTTCTTTCTTTTTTTGCTGAAAAGTGTTATGCTCAGTTTCACAAGCCTGTAACTAGAAAACGATTATTCCAAATGAAAAATGTCACATAACTAAAGTTGTAGAGCACATAACTCTGCGCTCAGCGCACCCCCCTACCTTATCAAAATATGTTTATATTTTTATATAAAATATACACAAATATAAAAATGTTATACATAATAACTAGAAAACGGTTATTCCAAATGGATAATGTCATATACCTGAAGTTGTAGAGCACATATCTCTGCGCTCAACGCACCCCCCCTACCTTATCAAAATATGTTTATATTTTTATATAAAATATACACAAATATAAAAATGGTATACATAATAACTAGAAAACGGTTATTCCAAATGGAAAATGTCACATAACTAAAGTTGTAGAGCACATATCTCTGCGCTCAGCGCACCCCCCTACCTTATCAAAATGCGTTTATATTTTTAAATAAAATATACACAAATATAAAAATTTTATTCATAATAACTAGAAAACGGTTATTCCAAATGGAAAATGTCATATAACTAAAGTTGTAGAGCACATAACTCTGCGCTCAGCGCACCCCTCTACCTTATCAAAATATGTTTATATAAAATATACACAAATATAAAAATGTTATACATAATAACTAGAAAACGGTTATTCCAAATGGAAAATGTCATATAACTAAAGTTGTAGAACGCATAACTCTGCGCTCAGCGCACCCCCCCTACCTTACCAAAATACGTTTATATTTTTATATAAAATATACACAAATATAAAAATGTTATACATAATAACTAGAAAACGGTTATTCCAAATGAAAAATGTCACATAACTAAAGTTGTAGAGCACATAACTCTGCGCTCAGCGCACCCCCCTACCTTACCAAAATACGTTTATATTTTTATATAAAATATACACAAATATAAAAATGTTATACATAATAACTACCCACATATTTTTAGAGACCCCAGAAATCTTCACTGGTGACATTCACGTATTGCAAGGTTACAGCTCCTGCTATCGGTTTCAGGGTGCCCCATTCCTAATGAGGTTGAGGTGAGTTATCTTAGCCTCTTCTCGGATAAAATTCTGACGTGGGCTACTCACATAAATCATTCAGTAGGGAAAGTGAGACATCGATCAAAGCAGCTCAAACACCCAGATCAGGCCGATACTTATTCAGTCATTTAGATTTATACGGGCGAATCCAATATACAACAAAAAACCACGGCGGTTGTTGTCAACGGAGAAAACAAATAACACCTAGCAATGGTAAGTAAGCGCATGCTTCACACTGAGTAATAAGTTCCGAAGAGACAGTTCAGTTTTGGGAAAGTACAGTGGATCAGTGTAGGTCACGAACTGGTGGGCAATGAGGACGGAGTGACGATCAAGCGAGGAATAACGACAGGACGCATCCATCTCCTGATAGTGGCAACTAGACTTTTAGATAATCAGGGTAGTTTTGGTCCTTGAAGTTGGCCACCCCGAATGACTCGACGGACGGGCAGTTTTGCAAACTTTCAAATCGTAGGTCTATTATATATATATATATATATTTGTGCCACTCCAGACACAATACAACTTCCAAATTTCGCCAAAACGTTCTTATTGCCAAACAAAAGGATAAGATCGAAGACGAGCAATTTTCAAAAATTCAGAGGGGGACAGGTTTGTGTTTTTAAGGGGTCAAAAATCGGTAAAAACCGCTACAATTGCGTGACATAAAATCACTGAAGGTGAGCAAAGACTGAAAAACATATTCCAGTTGTTTCTCATACAGAACAGGGATCAAATTTGGATTTTTAGGGGTCAAAAATGGGTGATATGATCTAAAATCAATATTAATTTCACCTGACGTTTTGTGGGTTGGTGATTCACGGGAGGGACAATTCGAAGATAAAAATGTTTTTCTCAAAGAAGAGTGGGTCACAATTGACTTATAAGGGTCAAAAATCGGTAAAATGATTAAAATCACGAAAAAATTATATAACTTTATGAAAGGCGGTATCTCGCTATATCATCTTTTTACACAATAGCACTAATGTTTATTTGAAAATTCGCTCTTATGGCCATGCTGCATGATTGGAACTTTAGATCAGGCGTTGCCTTTTGGTTTATTATTCTGTGAATAATACAACTATGTATTCGCTCAGCAAAAAATTTTTATAACACCCCCTCAAAATTTTTTCTTTTCCGTTTCAAGGTGCGTAGACTCAGGAAATGCAATGTCAGTACCGGCTTCATTTCGCATTTCGGTCTAAAAAATTCGTTCTTTCACACTAATGCTCCATTTGGGCCCTAGTTGTGTCCTGAAACTTTGCAGCCCGATCGGGCTATACCCAGGGGTGTTATGGGCGAAAAATGGGTGTAAAAATAGGGTTTTTCGGTATCTTAGTAACAAGAGCTTGTGAGGTATCGTTTTCTATGTTTTTCACCGCGAGAAGACCGAATATGACGTTGATTTTGACAAAACAGTAAAGAACTGAGGTTGTACCAGATGTTCAGCTACCAGAATTCTTTTTTTATGAGTCAAAAACCTGGGAAATCGTCTGAAATCACCATCAATTTGTATACTAGAAGTAGTATCAGCAGGTGAATCAAGACGATTAAATGGCGCTACCAATGATCAATGATAATTTGAACAAAAATTAAAATAAAGGAGCGTACCTAATTCGCGTTTTGGGGGCCAAAATTGGGGAGAAACCATCAAAAATGACTATTTCAATTATTTCACATGAAAGAAACAATAAATGAACACCCAACATTTCTGTAGGTATGTCCAATAGAATAATAAACCCATGTGACAAGGACTTGGCAGCGTTTTTTTTTTCTTTCGTTTTTTCCCTCTTTCTCTGTCACCGCCGGTACGGCACGTCACGGATACGTGTTAATCGACCCGAAGTCGTCTCTGCCAGGCGCAGTTTCCAAGACGGTGCAGCGTTTTCCAATTCACTCAAAATTGGGAAACCAAATGGAAAGCGTCGTGTTCCATGTGTTTCACTCTGCAGGATCAGCGAGTGTGCCGATGGTGAACGAGGCGGCGCGGCGAGGCACGCGACTTGCGTTCAGCTGGAGGAGGAGAAGAAGGAGGAGGAGGAGGAGGAGGAGGAGGAGGAGGTTGCGTGTGAGCTGCTCCTCCTCGACAACTCGATCCACCGGCCGCGGCGCCCGTTCCCGCGATGACCCGTTTTTCCCCGTCCTCGCACCGCCTCCGCGTCTTCCGAGCTCCGGGAACAAAGTGCAAGCGGCCCAAGAGAAAGCGCGAGGCGGGGGAGGCCGATCAGCTGACGGGGTCGCACAGCGCAACAGCTGACTCGGAACGGTGAGGTGTGAGGAGGAGCGGGTGGGGGAGGGGGGGAGGACCCCGCCGGTACCTTCCCAGACTGCGTCGTCCTCCTCTGAGTCATTTTGTTATCACCCCCCCCCCCCCCCCCTCCCACCACCACAACCGACAATCACAACACGGCACCACCTCGGAACACCTCCCTCACGATCTGCAACACTCGCCCTGATTCCCTGTTATGTTGCTCTAATAGCGCACCCCACAACATTATCGCCTCTCCCCCCCCCCCCCCCCCCCGCCCGTTATGGCGCCACGCGACGCCACCAGACGAACCTCCTCCCCCAATTAATATTTACACATTGCTCCCCCCCCCCCCCCCCCGTTACATTCAACGACCATTTTAGCTCAGAAGCCCTGCAGTGCGATTCTGCAACTCGGTATGGCATCGTAACGACGATGAAATATCGTTAGCATAACGAAAAATATCGATGCCACTAAATACCGACGATTGGTATTCTGTAAGGGCTCAATAGCGTCAGCTATGGCTTAATCGTCGATAAATTGTCGTTGCGGGGTTTTGCATTTCGACGGCTCTAGACCCCCCCCCCCCCCCCCCCCACCACCACCCGTTATCCGTACCGAAAGCTTGTTGTACCCAAAAAACTTGGCCTACGTTGCTTTTCGGCGGTAGAAAGCTTTACGTTAAGTGTACCTACTTTTCTTTTGACATGTGTTTTCAATTTTATTTGATGAAGGTACCTAATAAGCCCAATGTAGGTACTTACCGTAGGTAACTAGGTAGGTAAATTAGTGACTTAATAATTTATGGCAGTGATGTCATAAAAACATCGTAATAAATAACTTGAACGTTAAAATTACTTGATAGGTAGGTAGTTAGGAAGTTAGTGATATAGAAGACTTCTATAAGTGATATAGCCTATTTCACTTTGGGTAGTTATCTACTTTTTAGAATCGCATTTCACCACATATGTAGTTGTTACCTACCTACCTACCGTATTTTTTCGTGCGCTTACGAATTTTGGATAATAATGTCAGGCATTATGACGCTCGAATTCCATGCTTGGGAATTTAAATTGTGCAAGAAAGGGAACAGAGGTATCGCCCTCGGTTTGAAAGAAGCGTGCTACGAGATGGGCAAAATCCTTATTCCCTTGATCCCTGCATGTTCAGAAAAACCTTTAGGATAAGTCGACACTTGGCCATGAATCGAAATTCGACCATTGCCCCAATGCTCCAGATTGAATGGATTATCCCCTGAAATCCAGGTACGTGCCTACCTAATTTTGCTGTAGATACCGATTACCCCTACGTTTTCTTTAATAAATGCAAGTGACCTTAATAGGTTGTTAATTAATTAGAAAATATAGGATTTTGAAAATAACGTAAACGTAGGTAGGTATTCATTCACTTGCATATTTATCGGAATTTCCGAGTACCAATTATAAAACAAATTTCAACAAAATCATACATGAATTTATACAAATAAATTTGGCATAATACATATTACATTTAAGCTGAAAACGGTAAAAACTTTATTAATACCACAAGACGATACAACAAATTGAAATCAAAACCTATCCCAAGTGTCAAGTGATCCCAAACTGCAATTTTTGACTTCCAAGGTATGAGCATTTATTTCGGCCACCGAGTGAATTCGGAGGATCCAAAACAGAATCACTGACTCCGGCGCACACACACACTCTTCAATTCACTTCATCACTGCTTATCGCCATGGAAACGGAATGAGTTCCAGTCCTGCGCTGCTCGCCCTAGACTCAGATTTCGTGAGACAAGCTAACGACGTCGGTATCTCATTCTGCAACGACAATTTGTCATTCAAGTTCGGTATCATAAGTTCCTGAATACCAATCTCGCCACCCGGGTGTCGCTACACGAGAGGGATAGCGACACCGACTCCATACGGACAATAAGGTAGCGAGTTGCAGAATCGCGCTACTGGCGGCCTATTCACTAAGCCAAAGAGACATCTCTTTTCGGCCCAACTCTCTCTTTTGGCAGAAGAGATTTTTTTAATAGTATCCATGACAGGGTTATTCAGTAACTTCTAAAAGAGAGTTGGCGGCCATCTTGGCATTTTCGATCTCTTTCAGAGAGACACCTAATTAGGTGTCTTCTCGAAAGAGAGAGTCCCTTCCTCATTTTTAGTTTGTTTGATAGCGATTGTGTCATCCTTCGTTCACTGGCTACCATATCGGTCATTGTTATGTATGTTTTTTTTCATCTCTAAAGGTAAGTCGATTGTTCATTAAAAAATATATCCATATATCGATTCATGAGTGAGCAAGCCTAAGTAGGTACGGGTTGAGAGCTACTCAGTAAAATAGACGAACCCGGGAGATCCTGGAAGAGACTGTCTCCCGAGGGAGACTATCTCTCCCAGGAGATTTTCACTATCTCTTTTAGTGAATAGGCCTCCTGCTCTGCTGAAGGAGATCTGTTTCCTGGTGCCTCGCCCTTGTGCCCGAACGTCGTTGTTGCTCAAGTCCCCTTTTTGTGCGACGAACCACCGGATGAACCGTCCGCTAGCTGGACTTACCCGTTCTGCAAACCTCCTGCTTTGTACTTACCCCGACTATGATTTTGGTTTATTATTCTGTGAATAATACACTTATGTATTCGCTCAGCAAAAATTTTTTATAACACCCCCTCAAAATTTTTTCTTTTACGTTTCAAGGTGCGTAGATTCCAAAACGCTGCAAAGTTCTTGTCACATGGGTTTATTATTCTATTGGACATACCTACAGAAATGTTGGCTGTTCATTTATTGTTTGTTTCATGCGTAATAAACGAAATAGCTATTTCTGATGGTTTCCATAAATTTCGGCCCCTAAAACACAAATTAAGCCCCCCCCCCCCAACCCATCGCCAAATTATCTTTGATCATTGATAGTACCATTTAATTGTCTTGATTCACCTGTTCATACAACTTGTAGTGTTATTATACAAATGTATGGTGATTTCAGACAATGTTTCTGACTCATAAAAAATGAATTTCGGTAGCTTAACCTCCGTTAAGGGGAAATAGCCCGAAAAAAACTTGTAAGAATATTCAGATGGCAACATCGTCGAGGGCAAATTAATATTCGCTCTTAGTTCGTTAATAATTGATCGATTTTCAATCAGTAAACTGCATTGGATTCAGAATCAGCATAGAATTTCCGGAAATTGGTTCTGGTGTTCAAAATTTCAAAATTTGTACATCTGGATCACTGGCGTTCGAATTTGGCTAATTATTTCGGAAATCCCAATTACCCAAATTCTAGAGGGCTGTGTGCTGATTACGACGGTTTTTTCAAATTTAAAATTGGACCACTAAAACCCCATCAATTATTGTCCAGACGGTGAAGGGCGAGGGGGTTGGGGAGGAAGGCAGCTCTTGAATGGGGGTGGGCGGCTTCCCAGTCGGGCCCGAGGCCCCCTCGGCGCTCAGGTACCTGACTTGTAATTCTCTTCCAACAATCGTTTCTACCCAGCTAACCATAATTGTGTCTACCAAAACAGTCAGTTTTCCATTTATCATTTTCAATAATGAACCTTTGTAATTGAGCATGAAAAATTCCCCCCTCCCCCAACCAAATGTGATGGTTTCCGTTTCAAGGTATGTAGAATCCGAAGATAGAATAAGTAACGCTACAAATTATTATAAAACGGTTTATTATTTACCAGTATAGATGATCACTGTTTTTGAACTCAATACCTACCTTTGTGCTTCCCACAAGAGAGCCCTAAATCGAGTACTGGATCCAGCCGTGCAATCACATTTCATAAATGTGCGGCAGAATGAAGAATTCTATAATTATTATTTGTAAATATAATTTTTATTCTATAAATTATTTGCTGTTATTCGTGAAGCGCACCTAACGTTTGTTCAGATTAGAAAACTACCTATAAAAAAACCCAAAACAACCATCATTCTTCAAACAAAGTATCACGATACAACCAGCTCGATTTCATACAGACATGCGTAATTATAATCAGCTGTTCCCTAGCAGTGATATCTGAGCCGGACTTATATCGTTTCATTCACGATCAGAAGTGTGACTAAAAGTCAGAGAGGCTTTTCGTTGACCGAAAATTTGGATTTTTGGGTGCGTCACCCGATGGCTGGAGAGAGGGTGAAAATTCAATCATTGAAATTAAATGCCCCCAGTCAGCCAGCAACTTGACGATAGCTGATGCTGCGTCAAGAAACAAATCATTCTTTATATCTCACAAAGATTTGAAATTGAAGAGAACCCATCCCTATTACTTTCAAGTCCAAGGGCAACTGCACATTGCGGGAGCCACTAAATGTTATTTCGTAGT
>CATPAC010000189.1:0-74322 GCA_954871275.1 Leptopterna dolabrata
ATGTGGCATGGTCCCCCCCGTGTCGGCGAGGAGGGGGGCCCGCCGGATTTACCGGCGGGCGGCTGCGTTTCCCCTGTTTAGGGGCGAAGGAGCAGGGGGGTTGGCACTTGCGGCCTCCCCACCGAAGTTTACATGATAGAAACAACGGTGGGGGGGGTCCGCAGGGAGGTAGTCGGTTGTGGTGGGGGCGGGCCCGAGTTGGATGCGCGTGTAGCTGCTGGGGACCGTCCTCTTCTCTGGCGGGGAGGGATGCGTTGCGGCGCTCGGGTGAGCGCCGGCGGCGGCGGTCGGCGGACGAGTCGTGTCGGCGATCCGCCGAAAGGGGTCGACGTCCGTCGAGGGGGAGGGTGCCCGGCCGCGGTCCCGGGATTGCGTGCCTGGTCCCGGAAAAGGCGGGGGTAAGCACCTCACCGACGGCGGCCGCAGCGGCCAAGTCGTGCACGGTGTCCGCGAGCCGTAGGAGGGGCTCGTCGGGGCCGTCGAGATGGCTGGCTAGGGCCATCTGGACGGGGGGTGGGGAAGGGCACGTAACCAGAACGTGCGTGCGATGTCGGCGGTCATAATCCCCTGCAGCTGGTGTCGCAGCCGTCGGGTAGAGGTGGGAGGGCTTCTGGTCGCCGAGGTGTTGAGGTTGGGAGAGGGCGGCGACTCGGGCGATTTTCGACGGCTGGTAGGTGTTGATGAGGCGGCTGCGGAGGTCGTCGTACGCAGCGGCGGCGTCGGGGGAGATATCAGAGGTCTGCAGCAGGATCTCGTAGGGCAGTAGCGAAATGATCCGGGAATATCGGGTTTTCTGGCTGCGGATGTTGGCGGCCGAAAATGCTGCGTCCACTTGGAAAAACCAAAGTGCCGGGTCGTGCGTGTAGAAGGGGGGCAGCGACAGAGGGAACGCAGCGGACGCCGTCATGACGTTGGCGGCGGCTGCGGCCGTAGCGGCGGCGGCGGCGGCGGTGTCCGACGTCGCAGAGGTCGGCGGGGAGAGCGTGGAGAAAGGGTTGTCGGCCAATGCGTCGGATGTCGCAGCGGCGGGCGGCTGCAGTGTAGCTGGTCGCAGGAGCGGCGGCGTCGGTGAGTTCGGGTCCATTTCTGTAACTAAAATTCAAAAATTTGACGTGGTTTTGAATTTTGAAATTCGCAATCGGCGGGAGCGGTGGTGCGTTGAGTTGAGAGTTGAGCGGTGAGGGTTGGGCCAAAAATTGCGAATTTATACTGACTGGTTGAAATTTTGAATTTAAAATTTGGGACACCGAACTATTTGACTGGGGCGACACATGAGGTGGGAAGGTGGGAAGGAAGAAGGTTGAGTGAACGTCGGGTTCACCACTGTGATGAATTTAAAATTCTCATCACGGTGGCGTGGAAGGTGAGTGAGTGAATTTAGGTAAAGGAGAGAGAAGGAGGAAAAGTCGCAGGCGGCTGTAGTCAACCGAACATCTACGACTTTTGGAGGAGAGAGAGGTGGTGTGGAAGGAAGGTGAGGAAAAGTCGCAGGCGGCTGTAGTCAACCGAACATCTACGACTTTGGAGGAGAGAGAGGTGGATGAGGGAATTTTACCTAGGCGGCTGTAGTCAACCGTTCATCTAGGTGAAGGAGAGGAAAGGAGAGGTCCCTTGTCTAGGCGGCTGTATTCAACCGATCATCTAGACAAGGAGGAGGAGAGAGGAGAGAGGAGGTGAAATTCCCAGGCGGCTGTATTCAACCGATCATCTGGGAGGTAAGGTAAGAGAGAGAAGAGAGAGCTGGTTAGAGGAAGTGTCGAATGAAGCTTGAGCGCCAGGATCCGGGGTTTTATAGTACTTGGGGGCCTCTCCCTCCAGCTCCTTGCTGGGAGCTGGTAGTGGGGCCCCAGGTTGAGTAACCCTGGGTTCTGTCGCCTGTCCCCACTCATATCTTTATTTACGGAGCTTTAGTTTGGCGTTTGGATATTGGTGAGAACTTAATATGATAGGAGTGTTCCCGGGAGGGACTCACGACACTTATCAAGCTATGGTAGGCGGTCAATGCAACCGACTCTAGACAGTTACTTCAACCTTATCAAGCTATGGTAGGCGGTCAATGCAACCGACTCTAGACAGTTACTTCAACCTTATCAAGCTAGGTTTGACAGTATGGTAGGCGGTCAATGCAACCGCCTCCAAACAGTTACTTCAACCGTATCAAGCTATGGTAGGCGGTCAATGCAACCGACTCTAGACGGTTACTTCAACTGTATCAAGCTAGGTTTGACAGTGTGGTAGGTGGTCAATGCAACCGACTCTAGACTGTTACTTCAACCGTATCAAGCTAGGTTTGACAGTGTGGTAGGTGGTCAATGCAACCGACTCTAGACGGTTACTTCAACTGTATCAAGCTAGGTTTGACAGTGTGGTAGGTGGTCAATGCAACCGACTCTAGACGGTTACTTCAACCGTTTAACAGTATCGGAGGCGGTCACTGCAACCGCCTCCAAACGGTTACTTAAATATCATAGGCGGTTACTGCAACCGCCTCAAAACGGTTACTGCAACCGCCCCACACACTGTCAAACCATGCTTTAGCAGTATCAGAGGCGGTTGCAGTAGCCGTCTCCGATACTGTTGGATCATGTGCTTTAACCGACTAAAAGGCGGTTGCTAATTTTTAACCGTCTCAATGCAACAACCGTCTTCAACAGTAACCGTAGCGTCATTAGGGGCGGTTATGCATTAACCGTCTTTTGGGGGGCGGCAAATGCAGTAACCGTCTTTTTCGAGACCGTCAACGTTAACCGTATACACATGGTTGCTAATGTTTAGCCGTGTGATACGGTTGGATTTGACTGTCTTTTTGGCTAAAATTTCTCTCAGTGCACAGACCCAATAAATTCCGAATTTACCAATAATAACGCAGGACAAATGATGGGAAAACAGACATCACCACGACTTGGTAAAACGCTCTGGTAAAACTCTGATATTATGAAGACTCTCGAGTAGGGCGGTGGAACGGACACAGATGAAATTATGCAGTAGGTAGTGTCCTAACCTTCCCGAAGTTGCGATAACACTCAACCTTAACATACGTACATAACACAATGTCTTTTTTTACGATGTACGATACGGATCATGTTGCCCTTAGTATTGGGCAAACAAAAACCATTGTACCAACTTTTCTTTAATGCTGATGACAAGCGCTTAGAGAAGTTCCGTTTCCAGATGCGACGCAAACAATGGAATTAGTTTTGTGCAAAATGCCGGGTGAAACCAACATCAACTCAATCCGAAAGAAGTATCATACGATGGCAAGTCACAATATTATCAAGGGACACGAGAGCGGCCCGCCCGCCAAGAAATCGAAGAACTCGAAGAGACCAAGAACACTGTTTTCACGACAGAACACGTAACCCCCCCCCCCCCCCCCCCCCCACCAACTCGTAACTGAAACTATAACTTCATAGAAAAACGCTGCAAAGTCCTTGTCACATGGGTTTATTATTCTATTGGACATACCTACAGAAATGTTGGCTGTTCATTTATTGTTTCTTTCATGTGCAACAATTGAAATAGCTATTTCTGATGGTTTCCACCAATTTTGGCCCCCAAAACTTAAATTAGGTAGGTAAGCTCCTTTTTTTTCAAATTATCGTTGATCATTGGTAGTGCCATTTAGTCGTATTGATCCACGTGTTGAAACTTTTGCTAGTGTTATTCTACAAATTGATGGTGATTTCAGACGATTTCGCAGGTTTTTGACTCATAAAAAATCAATTTTGGGGGCTGAACATCTGGTACAACCTCAATTTTCCACTCTTTGGTCAAAATCGACTTCATATTCGGCCTTCTCGTCCAGAAAAACATGGAAACCGATACCTCAAAAGCTCATGTTACTAACATGTTACTAAAACACAAAAAGTACCTATTTTTATACACATTTTCACTCTTAACACCCCTGGGTGTATTCCGATCGGGCTGAAAAGTTTCGGGACACAACTAGTGCCCAAATGGAGCATGTGTGCGAAAGAACGACTTTTTTAGACCGAAAATGAAGCCGGTACACGTGACACGGCGGACGGCGTACGGCGGACGGACATTGCATTTTTGGAATCTACGCACCTTGAAACGTAAAAGAAAAAAGTTTGAGGGTGGTGTTATAAAAATTTTTTGCTGAGCGATTACATAGGTGTATTATTCACAGAATAATAAACCAAAACGGAGTAAACAATAATTCTGTTACCAAAGACGGCTTACCACCGAAACCGTATAGTAATGTACTTTTCGTGTATTAGTGGAAGTAGACACCCTTTCAGTAACTCCGTTTTTCGTTGAAATGGGTTTCCACGATTTCATCACGAGTGATTCAGTTCTTACTATAACTTCAACCATCGGGACCATCAGGTGCCGGCGTTATGGAAGTGAAAAATCGATATTTTTCATGTTTTTCTACTTGTTGTTCTTGTTATCTTTGTTGTTCTTTGACTTGGCTACAGCCTCACACAACAGAACGGGCTGATTTGCGTATACATGCTCCTACGAAAAGTTAATTTTGAGCACACACAAACACACACACCCCCCCCCCCCCCCCCCCCCCTCACATTATTTGTCCACCGATTTTGGTTTATTATTCTGTGAATAATACACCTATGTAATCGCTCAGCAAAAAATTTTTGGTACACTGGTCGCAGGCTACCTACCCCACTTCCCACCGGTTGCAGGCTATCTACCGCCGCTCGTGTTTATCTACCGTTCTCACCTTTCACCTTTCGATCTGTTGATGTGTTCTCCGTAATGGCATGTTCTCAGTTGAATGGTCGCGTCAGTCGAGATGAGTTTAGGAAAGTTGTACCGCGAAATTATACCTGACGAGGAAACGTGTATCAAATATTTGAAGGATAAGGGCGTATTACCGAACCAACCAGTGTCATGTGCAAAAGTGAGGGGTGATGAAGTGTGCGGTGGTGACCTAAAGGAATGTTTAAAAAAAAAGTGAGAAAAGAGACACAAATGGAGAGTTGATAAAAACTGTGTACCTGCGTCAACATTTCTCGTGACATGACAACCCTCATTTCTCCGACGATCTTCACTTCAGAAGAAATACTACATGACCACGACGACTCCTCACGTTAGAAGAGTTAAGGTAAGATAGGTAGATATTTCCATTTTTAGAGAGGTTAAGGGCGGTAGATAGCCTGCGACACGACGAAGGGGTTCGACCTCCCCGACCCGAGTCCGGTAGATAGCCTGCGACTAGTGTACCAAATTTTTATAACACCCCCTCAAACTTTTTTCTTTTCCGTTTCAAGGTGTGTAGATTCAAAAAATGCAATGTCCGTCCGCCGTACGCCGTCCGCCGTATCACGTGTACAGGCTTCATTTTCGGTCTAAAAAAGTCGTTCTTTCGCACACATGCTCCATTTGGGCCCTAGTTGTGTCCCGAAACTTTTCAGCCCGATCGGAACACACCCAGGGGTGTTATGAGTGAAATTGTGTGTAAAATAGGTACTTTTTGCATTTCAGCAACACGTTGGTAACATGAGCTTTTGAGATATCGTTTTCCATGTTTTTTTGGACGAGAAGATCGAATATGAAGTCGATTTTGGCCAAGGAGTGGAAAATTGAGGTTGTACCAGATGTTCAGCTCACAAAATTGATTTTTTATGAGTCAAATACCCGCGAAATCACCATCAATTTGTAGAATAACACTAGAAAAAGTGTCAACACGTGGATCAAGACGATTAAATGATGGCACTACCAATGATCAAAGATAATTTGAAAAAAAAAAAAAAAAAAAAAAGATCGTACCTACCTAATTTGTGTTTTGGGGGCCAAAATTGGTGGAAACCATCAGAAATAGCTATTTCAATTATTTCACACGAAACAAACAATAAATGTACAGCCAACATTTCTGTAGAATAATAAACCCCATGTGACAAGGACTTTGCAGCGTTTTTTTTTGTGGGGGAGGGTCGGTTTGAGAGGGGGTTAAACGGCGAAATGTTGCACACTTGTTCACTGGGGCTCCCTGAGGAGGTGGACAAAATCTTAACCCGATCGGTTCAATAGAAGCCGAATTATACATGGTTCGAAGAAGAAAAAAATTAATAATAATAAATGACTGAGAAATAAAGACGGTACCTGCCTTATTTTACAGCTCATGCCCGATGGGTGACAGTGCAGCGATGGCCGTGTCGGAGAATGACAGAAATCCCTCCATCACCGACCCAACCATCACCACCATGAAAAGGGAGCGTGGTCATGTACCCGAGGCTGCTTTTCGTGATTGGCGTCTCTTGTTTTACCTTTTTTTTCTGCTTATTAAAAATCATTTGAAATGAGTTCGTTTTGAGTCAATTTGTTCCTGACGATATTCATGTCTCCGATATATGTCTAATCACGACGACATCAATGATACTCCGATACCTATCAGAAATTAGCCATACAACTATCATTGCAAAAATACCACCAAAGTAGCATGGCTTTCAACGGTGCTTGGCGGGGAGCTTAGTTAGTGCAATCTCTGAAGCCAAGCGAAAAGCGGAGAGTATATCACGAGGAAAGGTGAGGATATACCTAAAACGTGAAATGTTAGGAAATTTGGGTATACCATGAGGAAAGCAAAGCGGGAAATGTTTGGAAAAACCGGACGGCTTCGGAGGGAAAAAACCGGAAAACCCTGAGGCCTTCAGAGATTTTACTAACGAAGCTCCCCACCAAGCAGCGTTGAAAGCCATCCTACTTTGGCGGGCGAAAGGGATACCAATCCTTTGTGCGGCTGAAGAGGTTTTTCTTGGCGGGCAAACGCTTACAACAGGGTTCTTCTTTGAGGGTAAGATTAACGTTCAAGTCGGAAAGTTTCGGAACGGTTGCTAAGATCATTTTGAAAACGGGAAACGGGAAGCCAACTTGGATGGATCAACAGCCCTCCGACTACAACATCCACATATCAACCAATACATTGCAGAGATGTACATGCCTGATTCCGAGACGAAGGATTGACGTTTGTCAATACATGTATCCCCGAGTTATGCTGTCATGTGGATTTCACGCGGGAACTGCTAAGAGCTTACTATACCTCTGCACAACGTTTTCCTTCTAAACGGTGTTATTAGAAGAAAGCGGCGTTGGGAGAGGGTGCTCTCAAAATGCAATAAAGCACAAGTCATTTTGAGGGATTTGGTTGCTTGGTTTGTGGATGCTGAAGGAGGGTGAGGGGGGCCAGAGTCAACAAGCTTACTTCCAATGCACGGAGGCGGGGGATTCAGTCAACAACAGGCTTAGCCGCTTAGCCGCGGAACCAGCGGATCTCCTACCGCGGACCCACTAAACTCTTCTATCCTATTAATGGATGCGTTAAGAGAATGATTTACCAAGAACCAGTTTGATATATTTTAGGAGGGGAAACTATCAACGTATTCCACTGGAAATACTCAGACCCACACTTGTCCAATTAGAGAGCAACCGGAAGACCAATCAATGTACGATAAAGTGGTTCCAATTTTTTAACGAAGTATATGTATTGTACACAGCGAAGGGTGGATGAACTGTGAAATGCACTTATCAAACCAGAGATAGGGATTCGAAAGTAAAATATGGGTGCAATTCTCTCCGAAACTCGGAGCCTGGTAACTAAAACTCAATCCCGCCCGATTTACTCACGAATTAGGTATTTTTGGACAAGTGCAAAACCACAAGTTCAGGAGACATTCACGGGAGCCTGGACATCATCAACCACATTATTTAATAGGTATTACGTTATAACGGTATTTGTATTTGCCAAATGAGAGATCGAATCATAAGAAATTAAACTGACCTTTATTGGCCTTGAAAACAAAAGTTAGATAACTAAATGAAACACTAGGAGGATATATAATATTACAATAATACTGCAAAAGAAACATGTTACAAGAATAAAGGTTTGCGTGAACGCGAACACTACTATTGCTCAGATCACTTTACTGATTGGGTAACTTCAGGAACTATCATTCATGATACATAATGGTTCCTGAAGTTACCCAATCAATAACGTGAGCGTTTGCATTCATGCAAACCTATATCCTTGTAACGTTTGTCTTTGCACCTAAACCTTGTACGTAAAATTTCATCAAAATGGGTTCAGTAGTGACAGTGAAATTTGACGTTTGTACATCCGCAGGCGAAAGTTTATTTGGAATTGGGATGAAATCATATGGGGAAATCGGTGGGAAAGTTCCCATAATACATATATATCCTCATAATTTAAGCATCATTTGGATTTTTCTTGCATTGAAGTATAGTGGTTTCCGTGAAATGTGAAGTCCAAATGGTAGGCACACATTATGCAGATATTATATTATTCAGGTGCAGCTTTCTCTTTGCACATTACCCCACACAAACTAACCGATCAGGCACATCCACGACGGGACAGCCTTTCTCGAACTGCAAGATCTGCAGAGTAACAACTTCTTGTCACTCAGCAACTTTTTGTGTGGGGCTATCAATAAAATTAGACTTGATGATCGTTCTCCAACAAACAGGCTCCATTTTATCCGTATTTGGGCGTCCCGCCCGGCAGTACCTATGCCTCGCACGCACTCAGGATTTTTATGAGTGAAACGTTACGTATTATTTCAATCATTATTATAATAAATTATACGCGCCTGAATGAGTATTTTCGCCTCAAATTCTTACATGAAACGCTCCATAGCAAAGATCCTCCTAAATGGATTACATCGTCAGGTTATTTATGTTGGAGGGTGATTGCTTCATATATTTGGGATATAATAAAATTAGAGTAACTGAGGCAGGCGAGTTATTGAGTCAATGGCAGTACTCCGATCAATTATATAGATCCTACATTAAGAAACGCGGTGTTTGCTATTGGAGTCTATTTGCAATAGTGACCATACTTCTTAGTTTGGATAGAACCTAAATCACCTCCATCTGAAACTGGTCAGCGGGATTAGGAGATGAGTCCTTTAAGCTCATTCATTAACGGTTTCAAGAACAAATTAGGCAGGATCAACAATATTTATCTCAACTGGGATTTATATTAAACGAGAAATGTTTCATAAATAATAAATTCAGTTATAAGCGTTTCATGGAAAGGGCTTATCAAAGAAGTTTTTCCCAGCTTATTTCTAAATAATAATCCTGAGTCAATGTCGAGCAACACATTAATTACAAATCAATATACATTAGCCTAATACCTACTGATGATACTTTATACATTTTCGATTCCAGTTCTTAAACTTTCTAGGTGGGTCATCTTCCTGGAAAGGGCCAAACTTTGTCCGAGGGGATTCCGACCTCCCATTTATGATTTGGTAACCCCTCAGAAATTGCAGAGGCCTTATGTTTTCGTTTTTACCCTTGTTAGACGATTTTCATTATTTTGAGGGGGAAAAGGTGGATTTCCACGCTAACTCGAATCCATCGAAAAAACACTTCAGCTCCCTTAAGTTTAGTAGTTCTTTTGTGTGTGTGTGTGTGTGTGTGTGTGTGTGTGTGTGTGTGTGTGTGTGTGTGTGTGTGTGTGTGTGTGTGTGTGTGTGTGTGTGTGTGTGTGTGTGTGTGTGTGTGTGTGTGCGTGTGCGCGTGTTCGTGTGTGTGTGCACGCATTTCGGCGAACAGACCATAACTCCCGACCATAACTCACGACCTACTAGTTAAAATTGGCTTAAATTTTGAAGGTAGTTCGGGGTTAGGTCCTAGGGGCCCTAGTTGGTCCCATAAATTCGTCGCATTCAGATTAATAGTACAAATTGCGATGCGCAAATGTGAAAAACGTCAAACCCACATAACTCACAACCCAATGGTTCAAAATGGCTCAAATTTTGAAGGTAATTCAAGGACAGGTCCTTGCTGGTCCCACATGAGTTTTGTCGCATTCAGATCAGTAGTTAACACTGCGCATGCGCAAAAGTGAAAAATCGAACCCACATAACTCACAACTCAGCGGTCCAAATCGGCTCAAATTTTGAAGGGAGTTCAGGGTTGGGGCCTAGTTGGTCCCATATGAATTTCGCTGCATTCGTATCAGTAGTAATTATTAATGTGCATGCGCAAACGTGAACACCGTTCAACCGCCATAACCCACAACCCAATGGTCCAAATAAACCGCCTTTCTTTTAACTGGTCCAATAATATCTAGTGTTCATTATATTTAGATCATTGTTCAAGCCTTGTAATATACAGGGAATGTCGCTTCTTAATTTCCCCACTGTCCCGGATTTGTAACTGAAAAAACCCCTCTTTTTCGAACTATCATAGAAAATATCCTACAAAATACTACCTACCTATTATTAACACGGACAACTAATTCCACCCATAGTACCAAGGCCGAGCTTTGTAATCCACGGATTACTCTAGACGATATGTTTAATATACAAATCTAAAACCAACCAGCGAAACGTCCTATGATCTGCCGCGTCCGGACCCCACCTTGCCAACTTTTCTTGTACATTGTAAATCACCCGTTCCCATTATCGACTTGAAATTCGAGGTATTTTTCAAGATATACCTCCGTAAAGACGAAAAAAAGAAAGAAAGGGGGAAAAACAAAGTTAGCAACTTTCTTTCTTTTTTACGAAGTACCTATAGAAAATGAGCAGGAGAAAAAAGTTTTGCGTCCATATGTTAGTTTGTTGCCTTTATCTGCTACCTTCGTTTTTTTTGAATTTTGGCGGCTTTCGCTCGTTTTGCGCAGTTTCTTAGCTCCTACGCAATATGCGGTGTATAATACACATGTACCTACCATGAATGATTAGCCCATACTCCCCAACAACAATTATAGCAAATCTGCGCATTTATACTCGTTGAATAAACATGTCTACTGAGCAGTATTTGGTTAACCATGGAATGAGTAGCGTGAAGTCTAATTAATGTTCGTCACGTGTAATCATGGTACATGGGCTAGTTAGCAATAGGTTCAAGTGGAAGACACGGTGGTGGTACCTTGAGGCAATTTCTATATCGTAGCGGGAAGACAGGATGGGAGCGTAAATCACAGTACTGCTGGGGTGCGAGGGTTAAAGGAGAACTAAACGCGTCCATTACACGAGATTTAACGGCAACCACAACCCCCAACTCATCCTTGATCCCACCAGGCACCGCACTAATAATCCGGTTAACATGAACTCGGGAGAGACGTAATTTTTGGGCTAATGGCCTTAAAAGTAGCGATCACCACGGACAGGAAGGAAGTGGCAGTGTAAATTAATCGGTCTCGACCTCTTAGCTAGAAACTAAGCGAGTAAAGGAGTCAAAGGAGAATCGATTACCTCGGTGCTTTGAAGGATAAGATGCCAGTACGTTCTTCGGGAACGCCGCGGCTGCGAGGAACACCATAGGCAGTAGAAAATCGCTTCACGAACTGCGCTTTTTTTTTTTACTTACCCTGCGGGCAACAAGCTGGGCGATTTCGAACGGTAGGGGTTTGGGAAGAATGCATTTTTATTCGAAGCTTTGTTCAGAGCTGAAGGTCCAAGTATTTATTTGAAAATTTCAATTGAAATGGGAGGATGAGGCTTGATGGTAAAGAAAAAACGGAGTTATTGAAAAAATGGTCTATTTCCACTAATACACGAAAAACGCAAAAAAACACTGTTATACCGGTTTCGGTGATCAAACCATCGTCAGTAACACACTATGATTATTGTGTGTTACTGACGATGGTTTGATCACCGAAACCGGCATAACAGTGTTTTTTTGCGTTTTTTTTCGTTTTTCGTGTATTAGTGGAAATAGACTATTTTTTCAATAACTCCGTTTTTCTTTGAAATATGTTTCCACGATTTCTTCGCGAGGGATTTAGTTCGTGTGAGATGGCACCTATTTTGATTTCGCACAAGATATTTCTAGTCACTCGGTTCAAAATTCGTAAAGATTTAATGAAGTTGCTATTGGCAAGCGCAGGGTACCCGGTAAATATAATCCACAACTGTAGCAAGGTGGATATTGTTACAAATTATGTATATAAACAGACAACTTGTTGGTTTCACGATCATAGAATAATGTGCCTTATATTTTTACTGCATAAAAACTGGATAACAGCTAATCGACATCCACCGACATCTTCTCAACATATCATCATCCACCTACCTACATATTTACCTATCAACACGTTCAGCATGGACTACCATTAATTTTTGTGCAGGAACCACCATGCGAAATATCAAGTCAAAAATCACATTGATGATACATTTGACATGGTTCAACCCATGTCGGATGAAGCTTCGAATACCTTAAGGCTTAAGGTATTAAGTAAGCAAGGTGTTGGAATAACCGTATGACTGAGATGGAACTGATCTGAGGAACCGATCCTGAGCTCCTGTACTAGAACATCATATATTTATGAGCACGGAGTTTTGTTTTTGTTCGGGTTTTCTTTCAAAACTGTGATGATGTGTGACAGCAAGTTCGGTCGGTGATGATGACATGACAAAGCTGAAGGGGAAAAAAATCAGATGATATCATTCATTACGTTTTACTGATCAAGAGAATGAAAGACAAAATGAGAAATTATCCATGATTTTAACACACACAAAAAGTTCGGTTGAGGCCGGAAGTTTTTCGCTTTTTTCGATCACGGTTTTTTGCAAGGAATCCGATGGTGAACCCCGGGCCAGCCCATGGCCCACCAGACGTCGCCCTCCAACGTTAATCCCCTCAAGTTTTGTAACAAAGCAGACAAGATAACTCTGAAACGAGCGTCTGCTGAGAACGATGGTGTAAAAAAAAACACAAAAAAAAACACCTGCCTACTTCATTAAAGTAGGTAAACCACATAATACGGGTAAACTGCCAGGTCTCGGGGTAGGGGGTAAACGGGTATCGATCCTTTCCTCAAGCAACCGTCAGTGATTGAAATTGTCAAATGACATTTTAAGACGCGGTAAATCCCACTAAATTTTAAACCAGAACAGTCCGCTAGATTCTAGTCAATAAACCAAAGAGCTGGGGTTTAAAAGAATGAGTACCAGTTGAAATAAGGCCACCTGCTACGGAATCAATTCTACTGGATGTAGGCTACTGTAAAGTAAAGTAAACATCCATTCCAGACTGGGGATTTTCGTCCGACTGCGTAGGCCTTCCGTAGGTTTTCTGACGCGTGAGCAGGCTACATACAGGTCCACTGTGAAGCACGGCTTTTCCAAATTCCAGTGGGACACGTGGCAACAGACGACATGCTTTAGAGAAGAATGAATGGCACGCCAATTTCCAAAGTTAAAACGTGAGGCGGTATGCCTGGCAAAGTCAAATGCCAGCCATCCACGAAGAAGATACAATTATATTAATTTAAGCATCCTATACCTACTGGAAGCAGTTACCTCTTTGAAAGTACGAGATATACCAACTCGATTAGGTACCTAACACCTCACCAGTCCCTATCGGCTACATTTTTGACGAATATTTTCAAGATTACTAAAAGGGCAATCGGAATTTCACAACCAAGACCACTTATTATGTCACATACGAACTGCCAAGAGCGCTTAACAACGTATATGAAATAGGCAATCGTAAGCCAGATATTGCAGAACGGTTCGACTAATTTTGTATCAACGAAAAGTTTATTTTCTATTATCTGGAGTTTTCTTTACGTTGATTTTTGTTAAAATACCGTGGAACTCTTCTCCCTAACTCGGGCTTAGCCCGCATAGTGGAATACATTCCTTTGTACTTTTTTCCTACACTTTCTGTAATCCTGCTTTCGTCGGTGTGTGCACAACAACTCGCCGAATTATTATTATTCACCGCAAACGGGTGACCGGTATAGAAATGCGTATGGGACAAACAAAGAAACATTCTCTTTTTTATAATATACCTAGATAGTTGTTGAGTTAGATGAGAATTAAAAAGATCCAGTCATGCAGCATGACCACCTGAGCAATTTCAAAATACCATACAGTTAATGGTTATTTTACAATGGGCGCATTTGGAACTTCACCAATCATCAAAAACATGCATTATGCTTTCTTCGTTCACAGTTCCACCAATCCACATTTTCGGTCCACTTTCTTCCGGCGTGGGCAGTAATAGAGAAAACCAATATGTATTTAAAATTATGTTTTGTTGTTCGTTTTCTCCTTGTTACTCTAAACATGTAGGAGTAGCTTTTAAAAACTATGAACACCTATGTTGCTATTTTTGTGACTATTACATTTTTGGTTTACCAGTTTCACTACGCTGAATATTCTTTTTTGTGCTAGAAAATTGTTTTCACTTAACATTTCGTTCCGTTGTCTGGGGTACAGCACACTGTGTTACACAAGTCCGCGTCTCTTTTTGGCTTCATATTGTGCAAGCTATACCATTCTTACTTCATTGAATAGTTTCCAACATTTGGAGTGAGAGTAGACCGTGATTGAATCGAAAATCACTCTCAACTCGATTCAATCTTCATGCTTGTCGCGACAGCCGAGGTGAGCCGTGAGCATAATTTCCCTTGGCTCTACGAAGCAATTATGTAGTGATGTAGTGATTATTGTCTAAAACAATCTTTTTGCATTCCTTCTCCACCTATTATCTGACCTTCAGCATATAGAACGTTCAGCATATCTATCTTCCACGAGAGAAGAAAATTTCCATCCGAGCCACGTAGTTTTCCGATAAAGACAGCTCAACGTCAGTGATATCGCTGATCGAATTCGTAGGGATGAGAGACCGTACACATTACATGTAGCTACGGTAAAGTAGGATTACAGCAGTATTCGGAGTTATTGGTTCGGCACTATTCGCAGTAGCTCGAACTTGGGAGTTTTTTGAGACCACCCGGACCATTGTACGTCCAGCCGTTCGTTCACATTAAGGCCTTGAAGTTGAAAAAAAAGAAGAAAAAACCACGTGAGTGGTTTTCTCCCAAAATGGAGTTAATGATTTATTTCTTTTAAATCCCTTATTAAAAAAATATATATATATAAATATAAACGTTTAATGTGATATACTACAACTTCAGGTTTATGGATAAACATACCAAATGTATGAAATTATTCCCCAATATGGGCTTATCGCCCGTGGTATAGGAGAAGAGTCCACCAGGCCAAGGAGTAAAATAAATGAACTCATCGTGAGGCAATGAATGAATAACAATAACAATAACTACAACTGACAATAACTACAGATATTTCGGGAATCATGGTACATATCACATATTTATGATTAGTAGGACATGTAAAAGGTCAAATGAAAGGAACCTAATTGATTTGATAGAACCGAAATCACTCAACTGAAGAGTTGAGGCTGGCCTAAAAAAGTCTTTCATGGCTTCGCATTTTATATTGTTTTTTTCCACTGACAATAATATAAATCGACGAAGTTCCGCAGGATAAGAATTGATTGCTAGGATAGATTGAAACAGATAGTAGTTTTGGGCAATTGTGGTGTGATATCGAGGGAGTAGCAAAACGTTAGTATGTGACAACGAGTATCAGTAGCAGGGCAGACCAGAGTGGCGGGGGGGGGGGGGGGGGGGGATTTCGACCTTGATTAATCCAGACCGGTAAGCACTACCCTACAGAGGAAGGCCATAGAGCAATAATGACTGAACAAGAGGGCGGAACTATATTCTCATTATATTTCGGGGTAAATGCTGCTTCAATTTGACAAATACGTAGGTCAGTTTTCGTAATTTACTAGCCCGGCCGTCAATATGTGTGTCCCATTTGATCCTCGCATCAATCATCATGCACAAATATTTTACAGTGGAGGCTCTCTTTATGCGTGGGCATGTTGAGCATTGGAAGCCTGTGCACTGTGTTCGATGGAGGCGTGATATTTGTGGTGCATGGGTAGTCGTGAGAGAAAAAGGGACAAAGCAAGTCTTAATATAAATTACTTGCTTTGTGTTTTAACACTCAACATGTAGTGTTAAAAGATTGAAGTTCAACCATTACGAAGTTGGCTATGCCATATTCACATAATCTTTTAGTTTTATCCCACGAATCCTCAGGAAACAGAAGAACTGTGTCATCTGCGAACATAATAATATTTCCCCCTATATCTGTTGACAAGTTCAACATGTCATTGACATTATAATAAAAATTATAGGGGACCTAACACTGTCCCTTGCGGCACATTATAACCCTCTAAAACGACCTGATCACTGATGGCGCCATTCAAACGCACAACCGGATGTCTCCCAGTCAGGTAAGTTTGCACCCATTTTGCGGGAGTCCCTACTATCCCCACAGCTTTTAGTTTATTTATTAGAATTCATGTGAGCAGAAAGTTGCTCTGAAAGGCCTGGAAATAACCGCATCCTTAGTGATTTTTCTCTATATGTCTCTCTCTCCTGATCAATAAATAGGAGGTTTATAGAACCTAGGTGGAGGTAGGTAACAGTGGAGTGCTTTACGGTTACGACATACGGCAAACATCGCGGTTTATTAACATAACGGGCAAGGCTGATGAGATTCATCCGATGTTATGATTATGACTGCCATGATGTTGAGTATTTTCTTGTTAATCACAATTGCTCCAGGATGACGCTGTTGCTGATAGATTATACAAAAGAAAAACTAAGAGGAACTGTTTTATTATATTATCAACGCAATTCATCAAAGGAAATCCATTTCAGAGGAAATTGGTATTTAGAACTGTCAAGCTGAATGACCCGTGCGTTGCAGAATCTGGTATTAATTCATTTAGAGATAGGCTATATTATTCAGCTTCATCGCAAATTTTCCAATAAGCACAGGGCGCTTTTACTTTCGTCAGTTTTCGTTAAAATGTGTCCCAGTCCGATTTTTGAAAATCCGATGGTTGGAAATTAAAACATTCAAGATTTCCCAATTTTCAAGATGGGCTACCTTCGACATAATCCCCAAGTGCAATTTTACAGCATATTACGATTTTATTAAGTAATATTCATGTTCATAATATGTTGTAGGTATACTGAAGAACTTAATACATAATGTGGAACCCAAACGAAATTGGTCCAGAGTGTTCACGGGGTTTCACAAAACAGAAACAAACCAGAAAATCCATTACAGAGGAAGACTCCCTTTCCACTCGTTTGAACTTCAACAAGAAGCTGTGGAGATCCGCCAAAGTCCCTGCGGATTTGATCTCAATCTACCCTGACTCCGTTGTCTCTTCCTTTCCATTCATTACAGCCGGTTTATCTAATGACGTCGACATGGTTTCCAGATGACGGTGTCATTACGAAGTCAACTGACCTTCTCGGTGAGATCTTAGATTTGTTACGGTTCCCTTGTTCCTATAACGGAACCCTCCTCTCGGAGGCGACACACGATACCTACCAACAAAAACCACTCGAACGGTCCGTAGTGCTCATCGCTCGTAACACACAATTTTATCCATCCATGGATGGACGGACACCGCCCATCCTTTCAATGTTGTTGCACTGTCAGAGCCACTATCGCCTACGGGTGATTTCAAACCCCCATAAAGATGACGCGATCATTGAATGTCGAAGATCTATGGCGCTTGAAGAAATCTGTAGATTCAGAAAGAAAGTGGGAGAATCGGAGGTTAATGTTTAAACAAAATCCGTACATTTACGGATAAATCCGTAGATCGACTGAACAATATGTAAGACAGGCGGGGGCAAGGCTGAGGCCCTAAGAAAATTTCAATTGTTGACACGCATAACGTGAGAGGGCCAACTTTACTGAAAATCTTAATAGTTTGGTCATAAAAAGGACAGAAGAAGAGTGCGAGACGATGAAACCACGCCGTTAACAGTTTTGTAAAGTGTAACCATCAATCTAGAAAAGAAGAACCCATCCCTCCGACTTTCAATCCACTTCTGTATCCATGCATGCATAAAAAATTATTGGGCACCTATCCTCCCAGTAGGTACACTTAAATGACCTTCACCACTTTTTTTACTGAAGCTCATTTATTTTTTTTCCTTCCCACTGGAAGTATAAAACCTGTAAAATTAGGCAATAACCTGAAGACTTTTTTCTTTAACTCTCACAAATTTCATTCGAATTTAGCATACATTTCACACATCGAAGAGGGTTCCTCTCGCTTCTTTGGAACAGAAATAAAACCAACAAAATAAGGGATGCTGGTCATACATTTATTAGTAATTACGTAGGTAAGTATCCAATAAAAAATGCAATCATTATGATTAAAAATAGCTGAGGGAAAATAATTTGTTAGGTCACATTTTTGGTTGTCTGGTTTTTGGTTCCAGTCATACAGCATGACCACTTGCTGTGCCAATTTTCAGCGCGAACTCAATCTGGGTAAGCCGTGACAAGGATAGGATGAATGAGCGGGACGTCGCGTTCCTGTGCTGGTTGGCTGGGAGTGTGGTTTGGAAGGGCGGTAGCCTCACGGATCCCTAATTTCAAGACTCAATTGTCAGAGTTTTCGCACATCGAATACTCTTCTCAATGATCCTTTTTGGAAAGCTCACACCAAAACCTATCAGCTGTAGAAATGAAAACCCTATTAGTTCCTCATCTAACCAATAGTTGTGTGGGTTGTTGTGCTGATCGTGCAAGTTCAACATTGGGGTGATGTCAGATTAGCCTAGTATTCCAAAACTACCAATCTACCGACTGGAAAAGAGTAAGTTATTCCTACAAACGCCGACCCAACGAGAGAAACAGCACTGAATAACGAAAATGTCAGTCCATTATTTGAATACTGAGCATCTGACGTTAATGAGAGGAATTTCGACATAATAAAAATTACGCCCATTTTACCACTGGTGTTTTCTGGTCTCATTCATAATGCAAAGTCTGTAGCAGCAAAAACTTGAGCCTGTTACTGTTGGTCAGAAGACCAAACCGGCCATTTCATCCCTCGTGCTCATTCTAATTGCGTTCACTCGCTTTGCGAACAAAGGCAGCCATATAGTACCGCTGATGGTAACTGCCCCCTTTCCTAGGAGCCCATTACTAAGGTAATATTAGTTTTTACGAAAGTAGAGCCACGCCCCCTACTTCCACCCGAACAACTCCTGCTAACGGCTCAGTCGGAGTTCCGAAAAACATGCTTTTGGAAACCATTGCTCGTTATGGTAACCGTTCCTACCAACGCGATTACAACTGATCGGAAAACCCGTATTCCTCCCCCAGCTTAGATAATCTCGCAGGTCAATGAGAAAAGTTTATTAAAAAAGAAATCATTCCAACGTCATTTTCTGTGCAGATAAATTGGTATATAGAGTCACTGAAGCTAGAGAAACCGAAGAAAAATAAAACTCTTCAAATAGTGGATCTTTTTTTCTGAGGTACCAGAGTCTCAAGAAACGTTCAAAGTCAAGTCAAGAGTCCAACACTCCCAAAATGAATTATAAAGTAGCAAAATCCTCGGTACAGCATTCGAACACTTCTCGACCAAACTGTGGGAATTTTCCCGAAAGTTCACTGCTGGAATTTCACCGAGGTGTAAGGGAGGGAGAAGGGATGTGTAAGGCGCAGTTAACTTCAGCGATTCTCGCCGCTAATTTTTCGCCGTGATTCATTTATGACAGCCCTCCACTTGAAGCATATTATAAAGGAAACACGATTATACGTTAGTCCCTTCTCCAATTATTCATAATTTCACATAAACTGATGTTACATTATTTATTTAACACAATACCTACCTACCTATCGCTGACTGCCGGGAGAAATGTGGTAATATGGATACCTACTCAGTTTTTTTCTAGATTACCGATGGATGCCTAGAGTACGACACAAAGTCATGGTCTGATTACTTAAGGCTAAAGGACCCCGATTTTATTTAGAAATTTTTTCAAGAGAAGGCAGCACTATCGGGGGCAAATTTAGAATAGGTTTTGTGCCCAGACGGCTGAACCGATTTTCGTTCTGGATTTTTTTTTTGGAAACCAGAAGTAAGTGGAATTGATATGACACTCTTTTTTTTCCATTTCCGTTTTTTGTATATTTTCCACTATGAGTTCTACCTATATTTAAAAACAAAAACTATTTACAAATTTGAAGGTCCAGGCGCGGGAGGGATATTTGTTTGGAGTTCAAATCAGTTTGAAAATTGAAAATCAGATTAATAGCAAGCAAGTAGTATCGTTATTACGTTTTAGGAGGGGGCAGTGATAACTGTGAATGGAGACGCTAGCCCTTGCATGAGAAGGGGGCAGCCTACGACCTTGGGTGGACCAAGGTCATTCCACTGTGTCATGCTTCTCATGAAATTACTTTGACTGATGCTCAAGATTCTGCTTAGTGGGCACAAACATATTTATTAGACATACTGAGGGATATTATTAGGATTAGGAGCGATAGGTACCTAATAACTCACCTAAATCAGAAATTTGATTTAAAAAAAAGTTTAGGTAGGTAAGTTACCTAAATTTTCAGCAGGAAAATCGGATGAGTGGTTTAGTCACAGTTTTCATAATAGTTTTAGCTCATTTTGAAGCTCAACGTGGTGGCAGCTTTTGGAACCAAACTGGGGATATTTAGCATTAAGCAGGTGGAGGAAAATTGCCAATTGGTTCAGGTTTTCAAAGGTAAGTGCCGCTACAGGCGCCTTTTGGTGATCACAAGCCCCCGTTGCAAGGACGCAACCCAGCAAAGTTGACGGTAGAACTACGGATTTATCTGTAAACTCACGGACCTATTTTGAATAATTTCCGATTCCCCCAGTTTCATCCTAAATCCACGGATTTCATCAAGTGCCATCTTTGATATTCAAATTTCGTTCCATCTTTAAGGCAGAGTGAAAACTTCCAAATGCGACAGTGACGGCACGTACCCCTTCATCGTATTTTACACTCAAAAGTTTGACTATAATGCCTTCTCTCTACCTGTGTATCAAGAGCGACAGCGAATTGACCTCCGATGCCCCAAAAATAGAGATTCCTACTTTCTAACATGGAGAAGTTCATCGCCTTCGTAACATTGACCACCATCATTCCACAGGTAGTGGTAGGCCTCTTCTATAGAATTTAAATAAGTGCAGGAGATATTTAATTTCAACTGAAGCTATAAAGAAGGGAAGTAAGTTCCATAGAATAAGAAAAAAAAGGAGGGTACGATTATTTGATGCAATAAATAATTACTTGTTTGAATACCAAAAAAGCCATTTGTAATCATTTTATGGTTGATAACGGTAGAATATGAATGTTCAATAAAAAAAAAAGGTTCGGCGTTAGAACCGAAAAGAATAAACTTCGAAAACTCGCTCATCAGGTGATGCTGCGTGACTGGAACCTTTTTTGCTTGAACCTTCGGATGACCGGAACGTTGCACATTGGGACATAATTAGCCAAGTGTTCCATGGTAGGCAATAATTAAATAGGCCTTGATAGTGATGGAAATTGTTGATTCAGTCAACGAAATTGGGAGTTCTTGTTATCAATATCTATGTAATCCAGTTATCACATGTCATTCGGGCGAACATCGCGGGAAAAGGACGCATTTACGGGCCTCTCCCTCGAGACAAAGGTCACACAACTTTTCGGGGGTGGGATAATAGCTTTTTTAAGAGCAGCGCTGTAAATAAAATGACCCAGTACGTTTGCACTTACAAGTAGGCTGCTTCCCCTCGAGACCAATATTTCATGAGTTCATTGGGAGCATTTTGGTTAATACTAAAACCTCAAATCCCTTAGCGGGCGAAGTTAGCGAACGTCTTTCCCGGAATCTCCCTTCTCATGACATTATACAAGGCCACACTAATACCTACACTCCAAATTAAAATTGTTTTTACACATGATACAGAAATTACATTCCACAAAATTCACTGTTATACTAGGCCGAATCAAAATTACTCTACGCACATGCGTAAAACAAATGGAATGCAGAACCATATAATCTGAGAGAGGCGAACCTTCCAACCTGAAATAACCACAATTGAAGAAGTACATGTCATGCAGATTTACATTACCCACACGACTCAATTACAGAACTATGAAATGAAAACTGCGATTTGTGTCACACAACTCGGCGATCAGTGCTGTTCTAATTACTCACTGATAATTCTGTCCATAACTCAAGGCATACACACTACCTACTTACATCAGTAATAAGCCAGGCGAATATAAAAAATTATCAACGACCTCGGATAGCGAAAGAACGTTTGTAGTAACTGCCTTCTCTAACTTTCAAAATGCTATGAAATGATCATCAGTTTCGAACATTTTGTAACAATTCTAAGATGGTGTAAATAATCGTTCAAACCAGATTAAGTCGCACAACATCCAATGAAGCGAGCTCTTGTTTTTTGACGCACTTACGTAAAGATTAGCCGTGACAATAATTATTTTGGATTAGCTATTCCTTATCTACGAGTACGTCTGAAGTGACTTGAATTTCCATGCAGAGAATGGTAAATCCCGATAAACAATGATGAGTCGTTTAGGAACGCGCTGGCAAGCAAGCAAGTTCTGGGAGTTAGTGACACAAGACTAACACAGTCTTACCCTATCAATATGTGAATTATAGTCATTCCCATTAGTGCCTAAGCGTCCACACATACCAACACTTTACATCGGTACACAGACGGGTCATATGTAACTTTTAAATACAGCACGGAAAACGCAAGCACGGACTGATGATGCAGTAGGTTATTCTGGAATCCACATCGAACCATTTATAGACCAATATCATGTTGTATAATATTGGCGTTCAAAGGCATTTGTGGACGAGCCGACAGAAGTTCTGTTAATTAAAAAAATGAGTTTTAGCTACCGCCGGAGTTTGATTAAATTCATTCCCGACGATCTGGAGATCAACCCGCCAATACGAGTAAGAAAAAATTTATTAATTATTTAACAAAACATACCCAAGCGCAGACAAAAAGCCCACATTCTCAACACGTTAGTTCAGTCTGCATAATTCTGGGCGGTCGGTTCAAGGATCATTGCAACAGACTCATCACACCTCCCCTCAACTGTCAGGTATAGGAGGCTTTATTGTCGGATCTGTGCTCAGCAACTGGGGGAACACGTGGTTCGTTGATCAAAAATGTGAAGTTAATCTAAAAAGTGGCAAATAGGAACAACGCCAACAAGCTTCAGCGGCTTTTGAGAGAATACGCCTAAAAAAAACAATATATATATATATATATATATATATATATAATAATTAAAGGCCATTCTCAACCCAAATTCATAGGAAACACAATCAGGGTGTGAATGTGACTAGGTTCTCGTGGGATGCCGGGACCGTAATATTTATCAGTTTGTGTGGGACTGGGAGAAGAAAAAAAAATCGGAATTTCATGTTTTACAAATGGTGTCGTAAGCTCCAAGACTAGTATCTCAAAACAATTCATTACCGAATTTCCGAAGAGGAAATAGGACATTGGAATGGGTGCAAACTTCCAAACGAAAACTCCTTCTGGTATAGAATCTAAGGAGTCGTCCCTGCTAGTATTAAAGGAAAATTACTATATCTCCGCTAATTTTACTGTTATGAGGAGGGTGAAAACATGGCGAGCCGCAGGCCCCATGATTGCCCCAATTTTATTCCAAGTCGATTGTTTATAACTGAACTTAACAGTCGCGCATACCATTTCTGGAACGTGGAATGGGACATAAATTATAACAACAATATTTTTAATGGGGGATGATTGCTACGTAATCATCTGATTTCTAATCGACATCTCTCCAGTGAACATCCACATTTTCAAGCAATAAAAACTATTCGTCATAATTGAGAGATAATGATTCTCTTAAACAACAAGTCACAAAATAATTTCAAACAAAACTCATCTCTATCTGTAGTTTTTTGGCGGAACCAGGTGCGCCCAAAGATTGAAGTTGAGCGATTAATCCATAGCGATGACTTAGGAACGTAGTAAAAAGGGCCAACATGAAGGATGGAGAAAAATGAAGATTAATTGCGGAAGGAGGTCAGAGGCTACTTGACGTCATCAACAACGCTCAATAATCGTTAAGATTCATGTTTCGAGAGGAGGAACTTTAAATCATTTCATACCTGTTTAAATCTATTAATTGATTTGAAATAATTTCCCGGAGTCCTTAATCGTTCGATGAATACTAATTTTTTTCAAATTCAAAATTGATGGAGCTGAAAAATCTTGATAACTTTCCCTCTATTTCCCACACTTGTCATGAGGCCTTTCAGCCTCAAGTAGAGAATAAATTACCATTAGTAAATTCACGTTAATTATTTTCTCCTCCTCTTCCCTTCTTTCTTTGGTTAGGGACAGGAATAATTAACGAACCCTCCTTGCCACAGACCCCCCCCTCCCACCCACCAAATGTTGAATCGTGCAACAATATTAGTGAACAGGTAGCAAAACTTTGAGGTCTTATAGGGAAGGTCTACCTGATCACGAATATCCATATACAGGGTGTCCAAGAATTAATCTTCCAAACATCAGGGATCGATTCTACGACTAATTTGCAACAAGAAGTTCCACCTGGACAATGTTCGAAAAACGCTTCGTTTTCAAGTAATTCCGATTTTAAGATTTTTCGTATTCTCGACCTTCTATCGCAAAAATTGCCATAACACCTTCAATTTACAATGTAAAATTCAAATTGATTACATCTTTGGAAAGAGTGTTATATTTCGTATCATAATATGGCCCTAACATAAATTTTGGAGAACATTTTTGGAGCAGTGGGCGAAGAATTGCACTGGAAAGAAAATTTTCTCAGATTTTCAAAATCACTACTTCATCAAATGGCTCTACAGTCATTGCGATTGAACGTGCACGCGATGGAAAAAATTCCTCACAATCTCAGCTTTCCTATGGTGTGGTTATTTTTCATTTTACTGCGCTAGTTAGGGTAGAAAATCTCGTTTGAACGGTGGGGAGGGGGATCGAGTAAATCTAGTGTTTTAGGGTACTTATGGCTTGACTCGACCTGACCATGAGTTAGGTATCGTTTTCTACGTAATTTTTTCACGGCGAATCGAAGGACAACTCCCGAACCTCCCCGAGCGCAAAAAAAAATGTTAAAAACCAGTTAGAACGTAAACAACTGGTAAAAAACCAGTTAATTACCTCAAAACGGCACGATACATTAAAAACCCCGTCAAATGAAACTAACCGCATCTGTTAACAGATCAGCTAATGAAGATGTTGGCGAGAGGCTATGCTGCTCGTCCTTGTTAGTGCCAATAGTTCGAAACCCCAGTTTTTTACGGTCGGGGAAAATCAGAAGAGTCACCATTCAGTTCAGGGTGAAATATTACATGCAAACTCTACAAAGTCCTTGTCACATGGGTTTATTATTCAACCCGACATTAAAGAAATTTTGGCTGTTTATTTATTATATGTGCAGTTATTGAAATGGACATTTTTTATGGTTTCCACCAAATTTGGCCCCTCAAAAACACGAATTAAGGCATTTTTTTTTTTTTTTTACAGATTAATTTTGATCATAGATAGAACCATATAACGGTTTTCATTCGCCTGTTGATACTACTTCTAGTGTCATTATACAAATGTATGGTGATTTCAGGCAATTTCCCAGGTTTTTGACTCATAAAAAATGAATTTCGGGAGCTTAACCTTCGTGAAAACCTCAATTCTTCACTCTTTGGTCAAAATCAACTTAATATTCTGTCTTCTCGCCCTAAAAAACATGGAAAACGATACCTCACAAGCTCATGTTCACTAAAACCTCAAAAACCCCTCGAAACCCCCTATTTTTACACCCATTTTTCTCCCATAACACCCCTGGGTGTATGGCGATCGGGCTGCTGAGCTTCGGAGCACAACAAGGACTCAAATGGGGACCCAAGCTGTGTGCGGAAAACGACGATTTTAGACCGAAATTTAACGTAAACTTACATAACGTAAGGCTGAAACATCGTTAGAACCTCAATTTTCCTCCACTCTAGTCGAGATCGACTTCATATTCGGTCTTTTCGACAGAAAAAAAAACGATAGGTACTCAAAAAATAGGTACCTATTTTTATATCCATTTTCACTCATAACACCCCTGGGTATATTCCGATCGGGCTGCAATGTTTCGGGACACAACCAGGGCCGAAATGGAGCATGTGTGCGAAAGAACGAATTTTTTAGACCGAAAATGAAGCCGGTATGCATGATACGGCGTACGGCGGACGTATATTGCATTTTCTGAATCGACGCACCTTGAAACGTAAAAGAAAAAATTTTGGGGGGGGGGGGGGTGTTATGAAATTGTTGCTGAGCTAATACATAGGTGTATTATTCACAGAATAATAAACCAAAAAAATTGTTTCAACAACAAACAAAACAGACTTCAAAAAAGGTGTCTAAAACTAGAAAGTAACAAATAATTTTTATGCTCAACAATCATAATTTATTCAAAGCCGATACAACAAATTTTAGAAGAGCCCCAACTACCAACTAAAATTTGTGAAAACCAAAAAACCGAGGGATACAATATGAAGGCTACATGTGTGGGGGTTTTAGTAAAAATTTGGCGCCTTTAAACATAATTTTGATGCATCGCCTTTGAATATATTACTTTTGTTGGGCATAAAAACTATTTTTTACTTTTGAGCTTTATACACCTTTTTTGAAGTCGGCATCCTTTTTTGATGAAAAATTTCAAGCCATTTCAAGCTGACCTTTCACTACTTTGCAGGAGTCAGTTTGTGTGTATCAATTCAAACGGCTCCCCCAAATATTCACATCTTCGCCTTAGACAAATATTTCAGAAGCAAATTGATTCTATTCTGTCTAGCTGCAGGGGTTGTTTTTCATTTTTTGATGACAGTTCATGCCTCTACCAAAGAGGAACGTGATGATCAACTCCAAGTGACTATGGATAAGCTGAATGAAGCTTCGAACTAAAACCTTAGTCCAGCCAATGAAGGACGTGGCAAGGAATCGTGGCTATGAAGCAGAAGTTGCGTTCAACTGCGCTGAGAAGATGGTAAAGTCCTGTCATTTATGCCAAGAGCGGGGAGCCGTTTTGGCACCAGTGCCTCCGTCTGAACTGACTGCCTGAAGCTCCATGGGTGGACATCACAAGGGATTTCATGTGTCCTCTTCTACCTGGTGACTATTTGTTGATGGTCACTGACTATTACAGTCGTTATATGGAAGTAGCTATCAGGTGAATCACAGCTGCCGAAACGATCGAACAGTTAGGAAAGTTGTTCAGTAGGTTCGGTTTGCCTGAGCCCATGACAGCAGATAATGGGAAGCAGTTCACTAGTGAGTTTTTGCAGTTTTCCCACACCAACAACATCAAGTTATATCATTCACCTCCATATTGGTGGCAAGCCGATGGTGCGGTGGAGAGGAAAAACATTACTCTTCTGAAAACGTTGAAAACAGCAAACCTGACCAAAGACAACTGAAGCACTCTCTGTTCCAATACCATATCACATCACACACCATTACAGGATACCACTAGGAGAATTGATCTTAGGAAGACCAATTAGAGATAAAAATCCTTGCCTTTCCAGAGAATTAGCCAACAAGGAAGAAGTTAAAGTAAGAGATACATCTAAAGGGAAGGAGTATGCTGACAAGAAGCGTGGAGCGAAGAGCAACTAATTTTCTGAAAATGATTTGGTTCTCAAAAAGAATGACACAAAACCCAACATGTTGACACCCACATTTCATTCAATTCCATATCTTAGTGCAGGAATTCGGAAATGGTGTCACAGCTGGGTCTCCAGATGGTGTTGTGTTAGATTGACTCGAGACGTTTCAAACCTTACATTCCTTCTTCACCTGATGAGACAGCAGCATCGGGGATTGCAGTGCCAACTAGTCGGGAGATGGCTTCAGGTACATCGGCCACTGCAACTCTTCAGCCAAACACAAAAACAGATGACTTTTCTGCACCCAAAGTTAAGAATTAGGTACGTATCTACTTCAAATGTTAAAGTAGATGAGATTCATCAATTCAGCGAACTTAATCGGACACTTTCTGTGATAAGCCATCGTACGATGTAGAATTATAAGACAAATAAACCTTCAGTTTACCACAAATTTATATTTAAGGAGGAAGTTAGTAGGTTAATAGGTTTCACTGTTATCTGCGTCTATGTGACTTATGTATCTAAGGATGCTCAGAACTTGAGTGAAAAGCTGCGTGCTAAATATAAACTTGTGGCAAACTGAATGTTTATTTGCCTTATTATTCTACATCGTAGACGAGATCCATTCAGGGATCTTTCATGTATCATTTATCTGATCAGATAGAGATTTCCAATAACTGCAAATTGTCGCTACCAGCTCGGGACCACACCCTGCATATTATACAACTCGGATGATTCCCCTAGAAACATCTGCACCGTATTGGGGTGGTGGACATCTGCACCGGTTTGCCCCATGTGCGATTGCTGACAGACAGAACATGGATGCTGGGGGGGCACCTGTCAGGATGCATTGCAAGACATTCAGGAAGATGACAGGAGGACAAAAACTGAGAGACGTTGGGCAGCGACATGCCGCATGGCTGCAACTATAATAGCTGTTATGGGGCGGGCGTTGGATGAAAAAAGATGGGCTGCAGAATGTTCATGCTACAGGAGCTGATGAACAATCGAATGATTGCAATAATCGACCTTAAAACGACATGGTGTTACAAGTTTCGTGGCTTTGTTCAGCCAGACAAAACCCCGATATGAATAACAGTAATATGCAGGGAGGGAAACTGACCGAACGTAGAAGGGCGTACCACGAACAAAGGGTAAAGGAAGGGCTGGAACTTGGAAAGAGCGTGGAAACTTTTCTTCAGTGTCATGATGGGTGTGACCAAGGTTGAAGAGGTTTTTCCATGAGTTGCTATCCAGAAGGAGAGTCTGATGAAGTCAGCCAATTAGTCACAGATCGTCAAGACGTACAAGCCGTGAAGCGAGCAAGGAGTAGACCCGCGTGTCTCGTCCACCGCTGTCTTCGCTATTGGCTTCAAAAGGACGTCACTGAAAACATTCACCATTGAGGTCCTCCTCCTCACCGTCATTTTAAAACTATAGCATGTCATCGACTGGGAACTGAGCCGAAACGCTTAGATGATACGTGAAATCTATTTATTAAAAAGAAAGATGGGATTCGGTATGCACATAGGTGACAAAAGCGGTATGAAACTAGGTTTCATTCTAAGAATTTTGGCACCAACCGCACTATCCTACGATGAATAGTTCTTTTTCTATGATTTTTCAGATTTCAGCACAGTCATTTGACCCCACTCGCCAGAGCGGGACCCCCTCTGTGCCCACTGTGACGTAGTAAGTGCTGGAATCTTTGAAAAATCATAGAAAAATAACTATAATTCATCGTAGGAGAGTGCGGTTAGTTTCAAACTTCTTAGAATGGAACCTACTTTCATTTAAAAAATATAATAAATGCTTGAGTCCACATAGCCGATTGAAAAAATGGGCCCCCCTTTGTGACTTGCACCGAGGAACTACGTTCTCATTCCTTTACACACCAGTAACTATCGTTTTTCGGAAGCCTGCAGTTCACTCCTTCCTATCATATCGCTCCACACTTTGTTTTCGTGCTCCAAACTCCTGTAGTCGCTACATTATCGCATGTCGCTATGAATGCTCAACTGGTCAAATGCAGAAATCAGTGACTGGTTCCAACTGGTTTCCGATACTCCCCATATGGATCCAGCTGAAGCATCGACAACTTTTCTAATTCCTAATTTTCCATTGTTCTGACAGCCTCATAAATGAGATTATAGCGTCACGAATTTCTCGGATTAACTGAAAACATAATCAGTACGTCTACCATTGAAGTAAATTTCCACCGTCCATGCTTCGGCTTTGGATCAAAAGATCTTTTCACGCCAATTTTGAACGAAATTCCAACTGTAACGGTTCTCTGTAACGGTTCGACCAATTTTCATAATCTGTGAAGTTTTCTGTTGCTGTTATCTCCAAACTTGGGTTGAGACATTCAGTTCTGGATTCTAAAATTATTGTTCCTATGATTAAGTTTCTTGAACCGGAAAAGAACCAACAATTTTAATATTTTCTTCAATTATTTGAAAAAAAACATCTGCAAATCCCTGCACAACGGTTTATTATTTTGTACAGAATACCCTTCTGTTACAGATCACAGCTCTCTGTATAGATAACCCGTCTAAATAATATAATATGTACTATTCTATACATATTATGTAGATCGCAGACCCTCCGTAGGTTAGTACCGAACCCCGTACTCGTTACTAGGTGCCTATCTAAATCACGAGTTAAATATTGCTAAAATAATTCTGTCAATGACAAGCAGTAACTAAAACGGCAAAAAGAAACGCAAATAATGAAGTCTGAAGGAAAATTGTTGATGTGGAATGAAATAGATGCCCCTTCTGCGCAGATCACTGTTTTCTGTGGTCAATACCTACCTTCGTGGTCAAGTATAATGAACCGTTGTGTAATAACTTGCCCATCAATAATACTTCAACGGTTGTTCAAGTTGCAAAAGTACCGATCAACAAAATCCAGCCCCTTTTTGGTTGATGAACCGTTGCGTAATAATTTACCGTTGTGAAATAATTTACCGTCATGTAATAATTTACCGTTGTGTAATAATTTACCATTGTGTAATAATTTATCCATCAACAATACTTCAACATTTGTTCAAGTTGCAAAAGTAGGTACCGATCAACAAAATCCAGCCCCTTCTTGGTAGATGAACCGTTGTGTAATATTTTACCGTTAAGAAATAATTTACCGTTGTGTAATAATTTGCCGTTGTGTAATAATTTACCATTGTGTAATAAATTGCCGTTGTGTAATAATTTACCATTGTGTAATAATTTACCCATCAATAATACTTCAACGTTTGTTCAAGTTGCAAAAGTACCGATCAAAAAAATCCAGCCCCTTCTTGGTAGATGAACCATTGTGTAATAATTTACCGTTATGAAATAATTTACCGTTGTGTAATAATTTACCGTTGTTTAATAATTTGACGTTGTGTAATAATTTACCATTGTGTAATAATTTACCCATCAATAATACTTCAAAGTTTGTTCAAGTTTCACAAGTACCTACCTACAAAATCCAATAGTCCATCACTAACCAAATGAAACAATATCGCAGAACAACCAACTCGACTTCATACAGCCATCCTTGATTATAATCAGGTGCTCCCTAGTGATGATTATCTGGGCCGGATTTATACCGTTTGATTCACGATCGTGTTGACGAAGCTTTTTGGTGCATACGAACGGCTGGACGTACAATGCTCCGGGTGGTCTCAAAAAATTGTTTAGGTCAAGACAAATTTAATAATGTTAAAAAAACCATACCCTTCCATCGAAAGTTTTCGAGCTACGGCGTTCTGAAAATTTCAACCCCTATTTTGAACCCCTTAGAGATGACTGACAGTAACGTCGAGCTTCGAGGACCAACTAGACCCCGAACGGAACCTATAACCCGAATTTCATCAATTTTTTTTTTCATTGTAACTAAGAAAAGTGGCCAGTACGGCGTACGGCAGTACGGCGGACAGACAGAAATTTTTTTATTGCAGTTTTGGATTCTACATACTTACCTTGAAACGTAAAGCATCAAATTTTGAGGGGGGGGGGGGGGTTAGATTTTTATTTTTTTTCATGCTCGATTCCATGGTTCATTATTGAAAATAATAAACCAAAACAGATAGTAAGAAGTGTACTTTAATCAGAATAATTTATTCAAATACATTTCCAGAATGAAAATCGGATCACTGGATCGAAGGGCATATTGGAAAAACTTGACACATAAGAGTAGTGACCTTCTTGATTGAGCCGTCAGCCAACGTTGCCAAATCGTTCTTCGCTGTGATGTGAACCTACTGAAGGAGAAACAATACCAAAGAATACGACTGGCAGAATATTCCTGGTACAAGTCTCCCTTGATTCTACTGGTAGCATAACATTTTCGGAACCTACTGAACTCTGTGTAATCAGCTGTTGAGCACGCAGCTGATACTTGATAGGAATTCCTAAGTTCTTGTTCTGCTTCCGGGTCTACCAGCGGAAGCCTTGCAATCAGTTTTGATAGATAAAAATTCTTCTAAAAGTGAAATATCTAGGTACTCGGAAAAAGTTTTGTTGACAAAAACAATTTAACTTCCCATTTTTTGCAACAATTTATCAACAGCAAACCTCGGATTTGAATTCAGCACTCAAAGAAACAACAACGAACAAAAATTCAAGTCTTGACAAAAAAATTTTTGGAAATGTCGAAAAAATTGGAAAATTTATATTCTTTCGAAAAATCAATTTTGCACCAAAAATTTTCGAAGAGAAAACCACAGATTCGCGTTCAGCACCCCAAAAAACACAAAGTAACAACAAAACAGCAACCTCGAAGGAAGGATTGCGGCAAAAGGGGTTCATCAAATCAATGTTTACCCACTCTTGCCAGGCCACAACCTACCGATTGTAGGTTGAAATGGGCGTATGAAAAAAGAGAGGAGGGAAAAAACTCAAAATCCCCTTTTATATTTTCCTATCCGTGATTTTAGCCGCTATTTGAGTGACGTGACCTTTATTGGATTCATCTTTTAGGTTTTTTCCGCTCTTTCCAACGATACCCTTAGATTTGCTGTAGTACGAATATTAACGGAAAGGCGTAGAGAAAAGTAACGTAAAAACGTAAAATGACGATAACTCGTAAACTAATGGTTTTAAGAAAAACGTCTAAGAGACCTTTTTGTTCGTAAGGGTCCAAGGAATCGATCCCTTGGAGGTGTGACGCCTTATCACGTGACTCCCAGTATAATTTTTAGGTATAATTCCTAGGCAGACATCAACCGGTACGACGCCCGACATCAACAGATACTGCCCTGGTGGTACCTCCGCACAGAACAAACCAGGGGACAAAAGGTTACAGAGAAAATAATGAAGTAATTTATTTTTTTTTTTAAATAAATTAAAAAAATGACCTTTCACGCAAGCCTCATACGGCCGCAGAGCCATGATCGGATCTCATTTCCGGGAAAAACCAACACACGCAATCTGTGACGCATGGGTAACATATGGATACCGAAATGCTATGTTTCTCACATAAGCTCATAACTAAAAAACAGAACCGACCTAATTCAAGATAAAGTGAGGTGACTGGCGGAGTATTGAATCCCACCATACTCTCAGAATTCCGTGCAGATCAACCCAGTTAGCCTTCGTTTTAAATTATGTAAAGAATGCGGAGTGTTCATCAAGTTGTATTTATACGAAGTAGAATGAGGATTGATTAGCCGGGAACGTACATGTAACTATCACACTATCCACATCAAATGTTATCGCATTCGAGGTGACAACTCCTAAATCCAATCGGTACGTGAGAAAATGCAGCCGACAGCTTTGGCATTTTATGTTCTACCTACGAGAAGAATATAAAAATGTTGTTGTATACCAGCATACAAACACATTCTGCACAAACGCTTGCCCATGCGTTCATCCATGAACATTTACAGATTATCTACCAACATTCACAGGAACTGGGAGCGCATCGCTTTCCCTCAGTAAAAGGAACCACCAATTCATCACTTCGGCTGCTGAGTCTACCACGGTAGTGGAAGCCGTGCGATCTCTTTTGGGAGGAAAACAAAAAAAAATAGTTTTCTTCCAAAAATTACATTTCCACTCCCGTTTTGAGTTTTGGATCTTTATGATCAAATTTGGTTCCGCGTTTGTCCGTCTATGCGTCGTCTGCCACGCTCAAAATTATTACCCGAAAGAATGGTCGTTGTGTGCTAAAATTTGGAGGATTAGGTCCCACATCAATTTCGTCAAACCGGATTGTAATTTCCGTCTGAGCATATGCAAATCCCCCCCCCCCCCCCCCCCCCACAACAACCATAACTAGATAAGGGAAAAAACAAAAAAAACAACTGCCACTCAGTTTTTGGATTTGAATTAAACATCTTACAACGTAAAGTGACTAATTTTGACGGGGGGGGGGGGTAAAAGTCCTGTTACATAGGTGGCATTCTGGACATTTGGAGAATAAAATTTTAAATTTTGAAACAACCCTTTTGGTATATTATTCAGAGAATAATATACCAATCGGTAGTATGCAATCGGTTCAGAGAACCATCCCCCCTTCCCCCGACAAACTTTGTCACTCTACGTTTCATATGTGTAAAATTCAAATCTGCCACGTCCAGCCGCCTCGCCGTGCCATCGATATTTTGCTCAACTCAAGGGCGGAAAATCATCGATCTTTCGGACACAGGCTCCATTTTGCTTCTTTCGGGTAGTTATGGACGTGGCAAGGAGGATACAGACAGATACAGAACTCGATGTGTCCATAAAGGTCTAAAAAGCTGAACACTGTAGGAACTTTTGATTTTGGAGGACAAACAACTTTTCCTCCCTGAAGTTATCACGAGGCTTCAGCTTCTTTTGCAGACTCGGAAGAAAAAATACAAAATTCATGATGCAGGTAAGAAGAAACTTCACGGTGGTGTCCAGTAAGAGAAATCTTCAGTTCGACTTCAATTCATGAATGACCTGAGACTTAGTTGGGGAACTAGGGTAAATGCAGTGACTTAGACTAGGGTTAACTATGAAGCAAATAATCAATCTTTATTGGAGAATCTGCGGTGTTTCCATCACCCCTCGGGTTGGGCGAAGATAGTAATAAGTTAGTAATGCCCTCGGTGTTGAAAACTCTCTGTTGCTCATTTTGCTTCATTCTATTTTTTAAGAGTTGAAATAAAACTATCCGCAAATACAGCCCTATTTAATATCCGGATGAGGGGTTACGAGTGGCCACCATCATTCGAATCAACGGGGTGGGAGATTTAGCCTTGCAACGATGGAAAATTCATTATGGAGCTGGTAGGCGTGAGAAGGTTGTGGACAGACTGATTGTTACCACAGAATAGAGAAAAGGAGAGAATATCAATGAGCGATAAATATAGACGGCGACCTACAAAAGCCGGAACCATCTACATCTTTCCGTTCCCTTCATCCCCGGGTTCATCTCTTTAACGGTCAGTTTTGACGTGAACGTAGCACTAGAGTTCCTTTCCAGCCTCTTTATATAAGGAAAACATCATGCGCACTATATGAATGGATGAAACTGCTACGTTATGCCACCACGACCATACCAATTGAAATCAGTCGTAGGTACAGAACAACACAGATGTATATAACACCAAGATCTCGCGATGAATTGTAAACGGGCAGTATGACCACAATAGTGAAAACGAGTAAAATAAAAATCTGCGCTGTCCATGGTTCTAACGGAATTCAACTTATCAAAGTTTAGATTCATTCACTGGTACCTAATAATGAAAAAATTCATCAGTGGTGTCCGAGACCAGGCAAACAAATTGAATGAGAGTTTACGACTTCGACTATTGAGAGAAGATGATTTCTCAGTTCATCATTTCTGCTAAGTATGTCTAGTTTCGTCTGAAAGAGTCGAAACCTCGCATTTTAAGAAGGTACGTACATGAGGTTAAAAAAAAAACAAGTTAGCTAGGTACTCTGATTCTCAATCAATACCAAAGTGAAAAAAATAAAGCAAGTGGAAACCACTCCAACCCGGAGTCTTTGGAGTTTCAAAATGAGCTGCACAACAGTAGGCTGAAAGATCTTCAATTTACTTATCTATTTTGACGCGTATCAGCTGAGAGCTCCTCACCACGACGACGGGTGTCACGATAGACATTTTCAAGGTCCACAGTGGTGTTATTCGTTTGCAAATTTCAGTGATTGCACGATTTATCAAAAAACACTGGGATCATCAGACCGATTAAAATGAAGCCTCAAAGCCAGCTGGTGGCATGACAACTGGGAGCCAATGTGACCAGAAAATAATTAATTCACAACTACTTAGCCTTCATTGCGGTGGGATAAACAAACAGCAGCAGCAGGTGGAATAAACATACCTATCTGCCTCCATTTCAACCACAACACCCGCCGGCGATGCCCCACCAGGTGTCGGGTGTACTGGATTTCGCTTTAAGATAAAAACTCGGGGAATATAATTTTTAATGATAAAAGCGTTAGGGTTGAAGGGGAACGATAATTTATGTACCACCTGTCCGCAGTTCTACAACACCACAACTCCAAAACTACCCCCCCCCCCCCCCAGAACCAACCGATAACTATGGAACAATGTCAGCTGATCTAATTAGAAAAGGTGACAGTTACGGATTAATCATCCCAACTACGGGAATGAGCCTCCTGCCCTTCACCTTCCGACAACAGGCGGCTGTGGGTTGAATGAGCTGCTCTGGCCAGAACGTTTGGAAGGGCTAATTTCTCGCTTCGGAGACAAAACCTAAAACTAAATGCATGTAACTTCTTGAAACGTGTTGTGCATCAACATGGTTTCAAAATATCTACACGCACACACACACACACACACACACACACACACACACACACACACACACACACACACACACACACACACACACACACACACACACACACACACACACACACACACACACACACACACACACACACACACACACACACACACACACACACACACACACACACACACACACACACACACACACACACACACACACACACACACACACACACACACACACACACACACACACACCACACCAGATGAGTGGGGAGGTACCATACCCCTGCTGTAGAAATTTACCCACCAACAAAACCTCCTCAGCCGCAAAAATGATTGATAACCATTCTTCCCGCCGAAGTAGCATGCTCGGTGCTTCGCACCTCGCTCTTGGATGTGCATACAGAAACCTGTTCCTTCCCCCCAAACCTTGAAATTTCTTTCAACGCTGGCGGGCGCTTTTCGCCTTTGGGGCAAAAAGCTGCAGAGCATGCTGCTTCGGCGGGCAGTATGGATGTAAATCCGTTCTGCGGCTGAGGAGGTTTTGTTGGCGGGAAAATTTTTAGAACAGTATGTGAGGTGAGGGGGAGGGGATCACATCTTTTTGCATTGTTGAAGTAAACATTTTTTCCCAGTGAAAATTTCTTCCCAGTGACAATTTTTTCCCAGTAATAATTTTTCATTGTCTTCTCTGAACATTTTTAAAAATTTTTTTCACATTTTCTCATAATTTTCTAAAAAAATTGGTTTAGGTAAATGTTTTACCAATTTTCGAAAACAAAACTTTTGGAAATTTGTTTGACAATTTGTTCTCAAATCTTAAAATGCGCTGGAGGAAAGTACAATACATACGCGAAAGTTACAGCGCTGCAAACGTGATTTCAGGTTGTTTGACCATAATTTGCAGCGTTTTCAAACAGCGATCACTCGGCTTCTACGGAACCGATCGAGTCAGATTCTGACCACTTCCTCAGGGAGCCCCACTGAACAAGTGCGCCAAATTTCTGTTCTTAAAATCCTCTCTAATCTAACCTACTCCTAGACCCCATCCCCCACACCACCACCACAATGATGGGTACTGAGGACGAGTGGGGGGGGGGGGGGGGGGGGTTGCACAAGAGGCACTTCCTTGGAGCTATTCGAATGTTTGTGCAAAACTTCACTGATCCGTTATGACTGTGAGGCTACAGCCATTTCAAAGGCGAGGATGAAAGAGTACAACAAAACGTAGAAAAACTAGAAAAATGGCGATATTCACATTTCCAAAACTCCAACACCTGACGGTTCCGTCCTGAGGGTTGACATTTTGTACATTCCTCAGAAGCCCCTTGATCGAGAATTTGTGTACGAACAACCAACACCGGAGACACCCAAAGGGCAGAGTTCCGGGGGGGGGGGGGGGCTCCTTGTTGTGTTCTTGATGGTCCCTTTCGAGTTTTTCGGTTTTCTTGGCGGGCAGAACGCTCCCGCGTTCCCAGATATTGTAGCCTATGTTTATGGAGCTGCCAGGTAATTGAAATTCTAAACAGCCCTGCGTTTCAAAAACAACTAACCGATGCCAGAGGCCTAAGAAAACTAGAGTAATACTGTGAAGATTCTCGCCCAACATGAGGTGTAAATGTTTATAAAAATAAACTAAACAGATATACTAGGGTCCTATAATACTCCGTAGAATACATACGATTTCTAAGGCCAGAATATCATACTCCTTTGCAACATATCACGCGTGGAGAAAGCAAAGGTTTTAATTGAAATGGTTCATCGTTAGGGATGGAGAGATGGTCTTAATTCACTCAACCGCCCACACTCTCAATCAAATCAAATTTTTGAAGTACTCTTCAACGTTGTCATTAATAACAGTGGAAGCTGGAAAAGAGGGGAGCTCACACTACACGAATGGCTTTGCAATGCAAGAAAGATTTGGGCACTAGAGATCCGACTGACAGTGTCGCGAAGGCCTTCGGTATCTTCCGAGCAGAGGTCCACACTATTCAGCTTGGGCGAGATGCTGAATGAGCAATTCACTAATTAAAAAATTTATATTTTATCCGACTGTCAGACAGCCGTAAAGACTGTTGCTTCGTTCACAATAAATTCAGGGTTGTCCTGGGAATGTCTGAATATTCTTAAGACCAACGCTCAGAACGACCGAGTTACGACTCCAGGCCACGACGGATTTTAGGATGATCTAGCTAAGATAGGTCAAATTCCTTGCCAATTGAACCAGCACCAGTTTCTACGAAACACAGACGAGACTTTCGTTGACAAACGAAAGTCTCTTGGTGGATTGAGTGGGAGGCTAAAGAGCGATTTAAGTAGGTGGTAAAACCTCCAAGGCCTGACCTGAGACAGGCAAACCTCTTTATAACTTTTTTAACAACAGAAGCTGCTGAATTAATTTCGATAACCAAGTAAGACTTCAGAATAATTTTCGGTAAGCTGATAGGCTACTAGGCCATCACTCGATGGAGAAGGGTTTCAAGCCACAAAAATACCTAATAGGTCGCAGTTTAGTGGATAGGGAACTGTGACAGAGCGTGATAGTGGTGGTGGACCCTCGACAGTCCCCCAACCTAGACCAGCGAGATTATCACCGGTTAAGAAGGGATATCGATTAGTCTTCTACCAAGCGACCCCGTCTCCACCGGAAGGGAAAGCAACTCGAGAACAGCCACACTGTCACACTCCTCCCCACATGACATACTTCTGGGTAGCAGAAGTACGAGAGGGGAAAAGGAGGAATGAAAAGCAGTACGTATGAAGTTCTGGAACAACATCAAGATGACTAACATCCATCGTAATGGTACTACCTCAATGATCTTTACTGGTGGAGAACAAAGCTCCTACATACGAGTATTGGCGGAGAAAAAATGTCAGAGGTTGTTGTCCAGTGAATTGCGCTCATCTGGGCAACCTCTAGGTGATCAACCATCATCCATCGTTAGGATGGAATAACTATTGGGACTTGCAAAATGGGACACGGCATTAATAGCCTTCAAGTGAGCTCAATGTATTTTAATTATATTGACACTCTAAAGGGTGGAATGGGGGTGGGGAAGCCAATAGAAGTATGTATTATCAAAGGGACTGGATGTTTATAAAGGAATCCTTCTGGAAACCTTGGGGCTTATCCTTCTGGTAAGCCCACAAAAAGTGGATGGAGTATGGTGAATTGCTCAGCACATACTGCCAAACGATGCTCTGCTACCATGTGACAGAGTGTGACAGTGGTAGTGGACCCTAGAGTCCCCCTCCTAGACCAGCGAGATTATCACCAGTAGAGAGGGGATATCGATTCGGCTTTCGCCAACCGACTCTGTCTCCACTGGAAGAAAAAATACTCGAGAACAGCCACACTGTCACAGAACTGAAGTCGGTTTCTGAGAAAAAATGATCATGCTACCAATTTTCTAACAAATAAAAAACTTCCCAAACATTCAAAAGCATATTTTCTGGTAAAAATTATCACATTGTGGCACATACCCTATTCATAAATTGCTTGTTAGCAGCAACCAAGTACAGACCTGAAACAAAAAGAAAAAAAAAATGAACATTTTCAAAATGAAATCTTAGACGATCTTACTCGCATGTGCGAGAACTTAAAGAGATCCATAATTAGAAACCCAAAGAAAGAAGGTTAGTGTATCGGAGTTACTGTAGTTACTCTGTATGCTGTTGATAAAAACCTTATATATAAGGTGAGTGGGTCATAATGTTAGAATTGTCAGTTATAAGGATATTGTTTCAGGATTGCCTTCTCTTGATTTTCATCACTAAGGGATGATTTTTATTGAAGGTGCCTGTGATCATGATTTGGGCAACCAAAATTGGGCTCGACTGAAGAATAGTTGGGGATTATGTGCAGTGATTCCTCAATTTAAAAAAAAAAAAAGTGTGTGCGTGTGCGTGCGTGTGTGTGTGTGCTTTTTTGTCGTTAGGAATGACATAGTTTCTGTTAATTCGCTTCTTAAAGAAGCTAGTGCCAAATTATGGTGAGTTTTTTATCTGTTTGTCATGTTACCCTTGAAATATACCACTTCAAATTGTATATGTAAGATTCCTACTGTCGTGGATTCATCCCAGAACCACAACCTTTGTATATTGTAAACATAAGTTCTCGCCAAATAAACTCGCAGAAGTGGGGACGAAAGCCACAGGGGAGTCGAAGCACCACCTGGGTCCCCACAATCATCTACCAGCTAGAGGATGGAGGGAGATGGCTTCCAGGCCTATAAATACTCGCCTCCTGCGCCTTTCTAGCCATTCTACGCTCTCCTCTAGTCGCTGACTACTCTCTCTCTTCCTTACCTCATCTCTCTCCTAACCCAAAAGAATCCGTGAATGGTGGTGGTACGCCCATAACCAACGGACAAACTTCCTAAAAGATCTCGGGCATGGTGGTGGTCCACCCATAACCAAACCGAGCACACATCCAAAAAGATCCTGGAAATGGTGGTGGTCCGCCCATAACCAAACCAGGCAACACTCCTAAAAGAATCCGTGAATGATGGTGGTACGCCCATAACCAACGGACACCTCCAAAAAGATCCCGGGCATGGTGGTGGTCCGCCCATAACCAAACCGGGCAAATCCCCCCTCACACCGCTCGTGATGAATGTGCCAATTTTAAATTCATCACAGCTACCAATAAAGGCGAGGAGAAGGCGAGCTGCGTAATGCAAGGGGCAAAGTCAGGTATCTCTCCGATACCTAGGTAGTTCTCGACATCTTCCACTGACGATCAACAAAGCAAAATGTGTGATCGCCCAACACTCGGTTAAATGCCTAGGGCACCTCGTCACGTCGACGTGGCATCACTCCCCTCCCTGACAAAGTCAACTCACTCCGCCAATTCCCCCGACCACAAACCGTCACCGAACTTCGGCGGTTTTTGGGCATGTTAAACTTTTACCGCCTCCACATCCGCCATGCCGCCCAATATCAGCAACCCCTAATAGCCGACATTCCCCAGCCTTCAAATAAGAACGATTCCCGCAAGATCGAATGGTCCCCAACTCTCGACGCCGCCTTCGAAGCCTCCAGATCCGACCTCGTCAATGCCGCTCTCCTTGCCCAGCCCGCACCGAACGCCACACAGTGGGGTAAAATCGCGATTTTCCGGCAAAAACTCTCAACCCCCGTATTCCTATCGGAAATTTCGCGCTGATCACGAATAGATTCCACATATTGGGTCTCAAATGCTTTCCCTCCATGTTTCCGGCCAAAAACCTACCACAAACGTGGTTTTCCGTCATTTTTGTAGGTATTTTTCACTTGGTAAATATAGGTGGGAACGCTGAAAGCGGAAAAAAACAGCTCAACTTCGAAATTTATATTCATAAAAGAATATAATAAAGCAAAATAAATTATTCCTTTTTTTTTTTTTTGCTGAAACATAATTATAGCTATATATATACATTGTAAATTGTAAAAATAATATAATTACATTCTATAAACCAAGTGATAGTTGTGATAAATTATTTTGTCATTACTTGGAATCATTCAAACAAGGCATGGGCCTCATCTTCACCATCTGGAAAATTGATTATGAACTGGCCTTCCACCCAACTTCTTTGTTCTTTCTAAATCGAGACCTGCTGCGAGAAACGCTTTGCATTTTATTGTTGAAATGATGTACAAAACGTTTCTCTAATTGATTACACAGTAAAGTCGCATTAGCTTCACTCAAATTTTGAACATTTTCGTTTACGTAATCGCGAACTATTCGGCAGTTTAACAGCACATTGCACAAATCGCGGTAAGTAATATTTAAAGATGCCATCTAATGCGCTCAGGGAAACTTGTACTGACCGTGAGGAACATTATTTCTATCTCATATAATAGAAAACCAATTGTTGACATTCGTGGCGATGAACCCCGGCCAGTTGAATAAACAACGAGCCCGTATCCCGAGCGCCTACCTGATTAACGTTGAATCTGCCCACTTCTTCGGACAAAACGTGGCACTGGCACCGGGGTTGCAAACGGTTGCAGCTGAAATTTCCACAGGAGTTTCTCTTGGTTGCATAAATTCAGAAAATTGCTGAGCCAAACCGGAGGAAAGCGGAGGAATTTTTAAAAGCTTCAGAAACCATAGTATCTTTCAATTGTAGAACTAGCCGTGAGATAAATGTACATAAACAAAAGCGTTGTGCCGTTTGAATTGCACCCACATATATGAGAATCATACCAAGAAAGATCCAGACTTTTTCCAATGAAGATACAGGCCCACGAATAAAAAAAGTTAGTGCTTCGAATCGGCCATTTTCCTAAATTTCGAAAAGCAGGCCTCAAAGCAAGGTTGCGAACCCAATCTCCCAATCTTTTCGGAAAAGCACATCAAGGGTTTATTGTACAACTATTCAAGAGACGTAAATCACCGGAGAAAGTTCGCAAAACGCGTATTCACTTTTTAGGGTTTTTGCCGCACTGTGCGCCGCCCTCTCCATTACTACTGACGCATCCCAATGTGCTACTGGCGCAGTTCTCCACCAGCACATCGGCAACACCACCCGTCCTCTCGGATTCTTCTCCAAAACGCTTTCTAAAACCCAGAAGAAATATTCGACGTTCGACAGACAACTTCTTCCCATCTACAAAGACATTAAGCACTTTCGTGGCTTCGTAGAGGGCCGGCAGTTCTCTGTCATAAGGGAACATAAGCCCCTCACCCACGCACTCCTTCAAACCCGCGCGTCAGCTTCCCCACGCCGCCTCTGGTAGTTGGAATACATCGCCCAATTCACAATGGATATCCAATACACGCCGGGGGTGGAGAACTGTGTCGCTGACACACTTTCCCGACCATCCCCCACGCCGGTGGACGAACTGCTGCCTTTCCCCTCCCACAGCACATCGGAGCGCTTCAGAAACCCGACACCAACCTCGTCCTCGCCAACCTCATCACAGCCAAAATACTCAGTCAACTGCAGCCTCATGGTCTATGGTGTGAGGTCTCCACCGACCCCTCGCCACTACGTCCCGCCCGACCTGCGATAGCAGTTGTTTGAGCATTATCACGCCCCCCACCACCCCGAGATTCGAGCCAACCAAGACCTCATCAAGACACAGTACTTCTGGCCCCATATGAACATCGATATCCACAATTGGATTCTAGGGTGCCAGAAGTGCCAGGGTTTTAAGGTCTCGGCACATCCCCATGTCTCGCCTCAATCTTTCGATGACGCCATTCAATTCGAGCATGTCCATCTCGCATCCCCCCTCCGAAGCCGTACTGCCTGACCATGATCGACCGTGCCACGAATTGGGTTGAGTGCGTACCACTCGCCCACATCACCACGGACACCGTTGCAACAGCCTTCCTACACAACTGGGTGGCTCAGTACGATTGCCCGCGGATCGTCACTGTCAATCAGGGCAGGCAGTTCGAGTCAGCACAATTCCTCGACCTACTTGGCTCCCTCAGCATCACAAAGCAACGCACAACAGCCTATCGTCCATAATCCAATGACAAGGTAGAGTGGTGGCATTCGGTTCTTAAGCAGGACCTTTCGACTTCAAGCAATACCCCCTCATGGAGCCCTTCTGTACATCCTTTTGAGTCTCCGCACAGCCACCCGACCTACTGATGGTGTTAGCCCCGCCAAACGGACTTTTCAAGCCCCGTTACGGTTACCTGCCGACATCTTCCTAAAGCACCCGTTGCCCAGGCTCCTGGACCCATTAGGTAGGTATATCGAAAATATCAAACTGTGAACTTAAATATTGTGTCGCGAGTGCAGAAGTGTAGTGGGGTTCCACCAAGCCAATTTCGTCTTTCCATACATAGTTCCTCGTCTGCTTCTCCAAAGCAACCACATCGCCTGTTTTCCGACATTTTCCGTGACGCCATTTTTGTAGGAGGCATCAGGTCACCAGCATCCTGTACCTTCAATCCACCTTTTCTGGATTCTGCTGTATCACATTTGCGACACTATCTCCTGCTTAATGTGAGTATCAGGTCCAGATCCAGCCAGCAGCTTCTTAGCCACCTCAACGCCTTCATTTTTTTCTTCTTCAAATATCTATTTTTATCTTTACACAGCTCGAGGCTTCAGAGGTAGCCCTTATTCTCTCAGCTCCCCGTCAATCAACAGAGATCATACACAACCGACTCTCGTTACCGACACCTTTTCCTTTTTTTTTCCAAATAAATCGTTTACACATATTGCATAATACAGATAGGTTCACAGGTAAAATTAAATCCTAATCTCTTACCCCAAATGATTCTACTCCACTACCCAAATGTACCCGAAAGAGCCAGGTATACACAAAACCCTTCAACACCTATATTCCGGTCACTTTCATGTCATCCACACCTCACAAACCACCTCTACTCTGTTGATTGACGGGAAACCCCACACCGCCCTGCTTACACACTGCAAACCGGCCTTCGTCATTGCCGAGACTTCAGCTCTTCACATTCTCTTCCTTGCCTCTGACTGTGATAGAACTCCCTCAGCCCCATCAGCCGTCTCCCGACCCCGACACCGTCTTGCGTGACGTCCGGGTCTCATCCCCTCCGCCGCCGCTTCGTCGCTCTCCCGGGTGGCCTTCACCTCCTACATGGACTCCCCCACCGAGGATCACCGGATTACCTCCCCGGTCTCAGGGGTGACACGTGTCCCGGTAGGCCATCATCCGCGACTATTAAGTCACAAAAGCCACTGGGATACACGTCCCGTACATTCGTGCCGATCTGGCCATGCCTACACCCGCCACCACTGCACCCCCAGCCACGACTGCGTTGTCGCTGAGGGTGTCCCTCGTTTCTTCAGCCAGGAAGAAAAGCCCCAGGAAACGGAAGCGACGGACGGAAGTGACTTTCCTGGCGGAACCTGCCTACTGCCCCACTCCCATCCATCACAGCCGGGGCCTCTGGCACGTTCCTCTCAGAGTACTCCCGCACAGTACCCAGTCAGGAACGTCCGAATGCCCCAGTGCGACACTCGCCGACGACCCGCCACCGACTTCGCTTCACTTCATCTATATGCATCATTCTTCACCTCTGTAAATATCTTTATACTTTTCAACTTTTTAAATATTTTTCGAATAGCTCTAAGCCTATCTTCGCTTCTGTACATATCTTTAAATATCTATTACCTTTTAAATATTTTTCTCAAATACTTATAAGTCCTCTGCATTCAGCAACAAATATGTTTTGCTCGCCTTCAGCGACCTTAGTTTTTTAAATCTTTAGCTTTAACTTTATTGGTCCAATCTGGGGAGACTTCTGTCATATTACCCTTAAAATATACCACTCAAAATTTTACATACAAGATTGCTACCAATAAAGACGAGGAGAAGGCGAGCTGCGTAATGCAAGGGGCAAAGCCAGGTATCTCTCCCTCCAACGATCCCTCAACGGCTTTCAACAGCCGTCAGAGTACCGGGGGAGGGTAGAGGCGCCTTTATAAGGCACCCGGCTTGGCCAGCTCGCCATTCTACCGATCTATCTCGAACCAGAGCCTTCTTTCTCTCTCACCTTACCCTTCTCCTCAACCTCTCTCTCACAAAAGATCCCAACGAGGTGATAAACCTTTCTGGCGCAAGCCAATGTGGTGATAAACCTTTCTGAGCACTTCCTCTAACATCCAACGTGGTGATAAACCTTTCTGGCGCAACCCAATGTTGTGATAAACCTTTCTGGATATAAGCTCACCTATTAGCTGACATCTCAATCCCAAACCTCACCTTCCCAAACCTACCTCAAACTTACCATTACCACACTGTTAACCTTTAATATTTTCTACCAACTGTCACCAAAATGTTCGAATTCCCAAAGAAAAGGAATAGTTCTAAGAGAAGCAATTTTCAAAAATTCCAAGGGGGCTAAATTTAAGTTTTTAGGGGTCAAAAATCTATTAAAACTGTTAAAATTGCGAACAATTGATATAAAATCATTGAAAGTGGCATGGAAGGGTGAGTAAAGACAGAAAAATACCATTCCAGTAGTTTTTCATACAGAATAGGGGTCAAATTTTAATTTTTGGGGGGTCAAAATTGATATTAAGGGCTAAAATTACGGGGAAAAATACACTGTTACACCGGTTTCAGTGATAAAACCATCGTCAGTAACAAACAATAAAAGTTATTATTTTTTACTGAGGATGGTTTGATCACCGAAACCAGTATGACAGTGTATTTTCCGTGTATTAGTGGAAATAGACAAACTTTCAATAACTCCGTTTTTATTTTGAAGCGAAAACCAATCTAACCTTCAGCCATCATACATTCAAAGCAATCCGTTATCTGAATCGGTCGCCCGATCGGAGTCCTGAAACGAGAAAATCGGAACGAGAATTATAATGGGGTGAAATCCATTGAATGGTTGATGTCAAAAAGTTAACTACCTCAGTCCCCTCGCTTCTTGATGAAGTGGAACATTGGTCCGGAGATAAAGTGGAAGCGAGCTCTCTTGAACCTACTTTTCAGTATGCAAAAAACGAATTAGTGGGTTACCCAGGACGGAAGGTCCGACGAGATGAGTCGAGAATGGGAAAAGGAGATCTTTTGAGGTTGACGCGCGGCATCAGTATTCATCGTGGCCGTCCGCGACGCCGGACCGTTTACCTTGACAGTGATGGACAGCCAGCATTCCATCTAAACGATCTCGGTGGAAAATAATTTCGGCTTTTTTGAACAGTTTTCCAAAGAGAAATCAATGAATTAAGGACGCTTCCTTCTTGCCTCTATTTTTTCTCAGATATGGAAAGTTGAAAAGGCGAGCTGTAACTTTTACATAGTTATATGGAGGCCATGGATTTACACATAACTAGCAAATCCCACTGTCTCCTAGTGAACTGAACATGTATGATTGAATCTACTCCGGATCTCACGTGAGATTAGAGGATCGTCCAACTTGCAGGTAGGCGGGTTTTTTTTTATTTTGCGGGGCTATTGCCGTAGTGACACCCAACACTTGCGGATGAGTTAGAGGATGAGGAGGCAATGTACCGTAACGCATTTCTTAAATTTCACTCAGTGCCGGATACAATCGTGGAACATATCAACCACTCTCCCCCACCCTCAGACTTCAACAGTGTGGTTAAATATATATATTTTTTTAAATTTGTTCGTTACATCAAATTAAGGTTCAGGTAACCATGGGCTCTAGAATATCGGGTAACCAGAGAAGCGAAAGGGGTGTCGAGTAACTCCTCCTCATCTTTACCGGATCGTCAACTCGCTGAACCATATGACTCAATGTGAGCAAAATATCAAGCCACAGACAACCTAGCCGCCCAACTCCTTTTGGCGTTGGGCCGCTGATCTGGATTGAAAAAAATTGAATTATGCTTGGAAATGTGGTTCGTAGGATTGCTTGGCCATCAGTAAGCGAATTTTCGGAATGAGCTACTGCAATGAATCCTTAATGTTTAGAATGAATTTTCGAAAATTCGATTCCCACAAATCCGTTTTGGGACAATCTGAATCCATTACAAGAGTTGAATTTTATAAAACAAAAATGTATGAATATGCTCAAACACTTGAGTTCACAAATTACAACATATGAAGACATAATATCTAATGATTAACTGAGACCGATGTGATCCACATATGCTAACGATTTCAAAAAATAAAAATAAATAAATAAATTCAACAATTAAATTTAAAAAGCCTTTTTTTGTTATTAATTATTGTTCACCTACATTATATTAATAATTTTTGAGTATAAGATAAGAACCGGCATCACTTCGGGACACATCTATGAGCTATCCAGTGTGTTCCCACCAAGATATTTACCAGTGTGAAATGCCAATTTCACACTGGTAGATATTTAGTATATTCAAAAAGAACAGAAATATTTCAGTTTTTTAATCAACTATTGCCTTTCAAAAATGTAACACACACACGCCTTTCAAAAATGTAATATGTGAGAATTTGGGAAGAGTTTTAATTTATATTCATTATATCATGATACCTATAGATACCAGGATTTGTAATGGGCGGTGCCCGAGCATAAAACAGTAGTGGCTAAATAATCCGGGTTGAAGCCTTGACCGCGTCCGGCGCGGGGTGTGGTGTGGTAAACGTTCCAGGGAGTTACGCGCTTAACAATATCTGTCCAAGTTCTACATGGCCAACCACCCGCCTTTCTCGGCATATGCCTAGCAGAATAGGGTATCTTTCGATCGAAGTTTATGTATATTCACTTGGATGCCTACCACTGATACCAATGTCAAAAAATGTTTTGGATTGTACCATCACCTAGTACCTTGTGGAACACACGACGATCTGATCAACAATTTCTCTCAATCCACATCATGGCAACCAATCAATTCCATCTGTTGGATCTTTTCTCGATCCAAAATGTACGCCGAAGTTGCCCCATGCGCTCCAAATCGCATGCGATGAGTTTAACCTTTGTTACACCTCCTTGAAACCTGGTGAAATGGTCCAGGGCGTCGGAAGCTTACTCGGGGTCTCGTTCGATTGCACCGACAGTCACGCTCTCAATCCACTTCATCGCCTTTTCGCTTCAATTCATTTTCGGCCGATTGCGTGGGAATCGGTCCCCAAACGGGTCAAAATCAAAGCGGTCCACTGTTGTTTTATGCTTGCAGTTTAAAGTTGTGAGATGAGGCCGCGAGCCGGAACGGGGTAGATAGACGACTATTTTGCCCGATCATCAACCAACTTTTCCCTCCTCTACATCTCCTTGTCACGCGAAGCTGAGATTTTATGACCGGGCATCGGAGATAGAGAGGGAACGAAAGAGAGTGAGTGAGACAGAGAGAGAGAGAGAGAGAAAGAGAGTGGAACGGGGGTGGGGGATAAATGGTTGAGTAAAATATGACTCACCACACTCAGTTTTGTTTTTTTTCATCACTGCTTTTATACCGACATCGAACTGAACTAATGTATCCCGGAAGTCGGTAAAAGACGTGGTGGTATTACAACCCAATGCAGTGATTCACAACTTGTGTCACGAGTGAATCACCCATTTTGGACTACAGAAGAGGAAGAGGATGAACCAGCGAGACCTATAAATCTCCACATTGTGACAAACGTTAGAGGGGACTTAGGATTTACTTAGATTCGGGCTGCTTTTTTTTTAATCGCAGCGCCTTTCTGTTTGTCTCGAACAGCGAAACTCTGAACGACAATGTAGGGACTTTGGGGTATAGGTACCTCGGATACCGATGAAATATTTTATTAATGGAGCCTGTAATAAAAATACGTGTTTAGAATTTTACTGCTTCTGAATCTACCAAGGTAGCGAAAGGCTTGTGGCCACTTTTGTGAAGAACGATTTTTTTCTCCCCTTGAACTGAAACTTTCACTTGCGTTTTTTGATAAAGTGTGGTTCCGGATCTGTCTACCCTTGCCGCACGCATAAATATAAGGAGGAAAGGCCGAAATGCCTTACAACTGGAGATCCCGGGAGTGCATCGATCATTCACATATGATTGGGGGTGCACTTCTCGCTAGGCTGGAGTTGACGCGGGACTTGGGTGTGCTCCTGGACCGGAGGCTTTCGTTTAACCACCATGTGCATGTTGTGGCGTCAAGGGCATTAAGAATGTTGGGTTTCCTGAAGAGGTGCACTCGGGACTTTACCTCTGTCGAGGCTCTAGACCTACTATATAAATCTTTGGTCCGCCCAATCATGGAATACGCTAGCCCAGTATGGTCCCCGTTCCATGGGGTGCACAAGGACAGGCTGGAGAGGGTCCAACGCAAACTCCATCGTTATGTCGCCTTTAAGTTGTGGATACCGGCCGACAGTGTGGATTACGCACGGCTGCCGGCGGATTATGGCCTCCCTAGTCTGGAGATCCGTAGACTGCTGACAGATGTGGCGTTCTACCACAAGCTGGCGAATGGCATCCTGGACTGTCCTGCTCTGCTTGCCAGGATTAATTTCAATGTTCCACGCCCCCTTTGCTGCGCACAACTACATGCTCCAGCGCCCCTTTTACCGGATGCCACGTGTAGTCAACGCCTTCCTCCAGAATCCGTCATTCGACTTCTTTGCCGATCCATGGTCTTCCCTCAGGCGCCATTTTTCAGCTCACCAATGCCAGTGAAGTTTGGTTGACTTTTTCTTATAATTTAATTATTCATTTATTTTTTCCTGAGTTTACAACTCCTTTGTTCAACTCTTGTAAATTGGCTTAGCCGTACTATAAAATAAAATAAAATAAAATTAGTGCGGGCGGCGGCAATCGTTTCATCACACATTACGATTCATCACATCTTTTTTCTTACCTTTTCTTACCTGGTGAATGGTGAGGAGTATGGTTAAGTGTGACGAATCGATTGACGCCCGATGCGGGTTAAATCATTATTTGGTCCCGCATCAATTTCATAAAAACCGGATAATAACTTTTGTCTGCGCATGCACTAACGTGAAAACCTTGCCCCGCTTATATCTACCCGTAAATAAACTGAAACTCGGTTCGGGTTACGTCTTTGGGGGTGGTGAATTTCACCTGCGCATGTGCGAACGTGAAAATAACGTTCAAATCACACGAATGTTATGGAATGATTATATATTTCCATTTACGATCATGTTACGGTCATTACGATCACATTACGCTGAAACTATGTGCCGTACCTCGGCAGACGATTTTTCTTAGGACCCTGAATTCTGAACTGCCTGGATCCTGAATTGTTTGGCTCAACTTGACAGCACAATGAGTCGGAATGTTCATGGCCTTTTCAACAACTGCAGGACCTAGCCCCACGTCACACTGACACTTATCTAACGCCAGTTTACATACATATCACCTGTATGTGAACTTGAGGCAGTAGCCTAGTTGCGTATGTATACGGATGACTTGTTCAGAAGCTGTTTTTTTTTTGTTTTTTTTTTTTTTATGCGGGGACAGTTGCGGCCCCTGTTGGACGATTGGCTTTGATAGTGAGATCCATGATGTAGTTTTAGTTTGCTATAGTCTCCTGGATCACGCCACGGTGGTCATCCTCAGCGATTCTTAAGCAGCAATCGACAAATAGACCCCACCGAGTCTAGAGATGTCCCGACTGGTGAACGGGTCCTCCTGCAACAGCTAACTGACAAGGTGGACAAGATGGCATTGCAGTGGACCCGATCGCACTGTGTAACCTGGAGGAGTGAGCAGGCTGATTCCTTGGCAAAAGAAGGTCCCTTATATGAATATGTATGAATGCAGGGAAGAACCGCATACGGACCACTACCAGGAAAAATATGTAGGTTTCCCTCAGGCAGCTCCGTGCATCTGCAGGGTAATAGAGTGGGCCTGCCAGTTCAACCGAGGAGACCGAATCACAATTAAACTACCATGTCGCGAGTTCCTCGCTGCATTCAGAGCCATAACTGGCCACGATTTTTTAATCATGTATAACTTGCACAATATCACAGTCATTAACTGAGGACTCGAGATGGTCTCTTCGTCCTACCAGTGTGCAAATGACACCGCAACACCTTCACGAATGATCCCGACTTTTACAAGGCCAAATGGTCGAAATTTCCTAAAATTTTATGAGCTGCGCACGGTCTCATGTTGACCACAATGGCGTAAGAAAAAAAAAGTGTTTACAACCCTCGCAATAGAATGGGTACTGATCACCTGATGGTCACCCAATTAGGTACTGCTTCATGATCACCCAATTAGGTATTGTCTGTTCTGGGTTTCGTTCAACTTGATAACTAACTTTGAGTTGTTAATAATTTTGTTCACCTTGATAACTAACTGCGAGTTGATAAGGGTGCCACAACTGGCACCAGTAGGGTCAATTTGGATAATAACGATCAAATTAACAGGTTGGAAGTACCTACCCACAAAATTTAGAAGCCCATGACCCATGGAAAAAGTTGTAAAACCGACAAAACGCTGTTGTTTTACTTGGAAATATTGAGGAATTTGATAAGGTCATAAACGTCCGGAAGTCGAGCACCGAAAATGTCGGAAAAATTGTTTGCTGGAGTGTAAACCTTCTATTCCCACTAGATTCAAGAGCGCCTAAAATGGGGCTTGTTCTGAATTATCCCGTTTTCATGTTTCTGGGTATCCGCGAGGCTCCTGGCGGACTCGGTAGTGTGCCATACAATTATATAATAATGATTATATAATTATATAATTATATAGTACTTAGATTATACCGATCTACAGCTAACACACGCTTGACGGCTTGATCAGTTTGTTTGTGAACCATCTGAAACTATGAACTCAGATAGTTCAACTATCGGAGGTACTTAAAAGAATCACTCCGTCATCGAGCAAATGCCAAGGACAATTAGTGGTTGAACTTCTCCGTGCCTCGGAGCATGAACAGTTACTCCTACGACCGGTATCTTACGAAACAATTGTCCAATATTACTCAATCTTTGAGTAAGTCCCTACTTTGAGTGTATATTCCCAATGGACTTTTTTCGGGGGAGGGGGAGGGGGGGTACGAAAATAGAGAGCAAATTAGAAAACAAAAAACTTGGATCTTGGATTATGTTACCGTTTGTAAGTTTATTCTAGCTCAAATTTCCGCATAATTACCTTGGATTCCAAATCAAATCTCAAGCAATTTGCAAAAATAGTACCTATAGGTACTTCCTATAAACCTAGGTACCAACTTGAAGGTACTCACTAACTGATGGCAGGTACTCACGTCTGAGCCATACGAGTTTCCTCGCCTGGTTTGAGAACGGTTCGGTAAAAGCCGTTTGAGACTGTGTGACAAGCAAGGGTTCTCGGCGTAGGAGTAGAGCTGTCAGGGGACACCAGTGTTGTAAACCATGTCACCTCTCCTCTTCGGTCAGTTGTAAACCACCCCTTCCTTATCCAGTCAGTCATAAAACAACCTCACAACCCTTCCACCAGTCAAAATTGCCTTCCGTCCTACAACTTTCATCTACATGGAAGATTCACTGCTACTAGCTCCAAGTGAGCTGGGAAAGAAATAATAATATACCATACTGATAATTCACTGCTATGAATTGTTGAAAAGACAGTATGAACATTAAAAGCTAAGTACCAAAAAGGTTATAATCAGTTTAGGTAATCCGGCAAAACAAAACCTTAACAACTTCACGGTGAAATAAAAAAAAAACCATATTTAACAGTAAAATACCTATCTCCTAACGCCAGACGCTTTTATTTTTAGTCATAAAAAATTCCAATGCTCCTGGATCGCAGAAAGAAATTATTTTATTATATTTATACCATTTCAAAATAAAAGCGTCTTTAACGTTTTTTTTTTAAATTTATTTTTGTTCGTTTTCTCTCTACTCGAATACTTAGCAGACATAGAAGTAGACATACCCGCAAAACTAACGCTGTTCGCTGATGATACTGTACTTGTACGTATCAGGCCTTAAATGGAACGGTGCATTAAAAAAATCCGAAGCCACCATGTTAAAAGTCGGACAATGGCTTGCGAGCAACATGTTAACACTAAATTATGATACAACTAATTACGTGGCCTTCGGAACTAATGCTGAAGTGCTTTCTGAAGTAGGAATGGATCGTGTCATTGCTGTACATAACGATAACTGTAACTCACATAATGGTAATTGTAGCTGTAATGATGTGATTAGAAGGAAAACATCCTGCAAATATTTGGGAATAATCTTTAATGAAAAATTAAAATGGGGAAAACAATAAGTTGAGAAAAGAGAAGTACTTCATTGATAGACTGCGTAAATCAACAACAGCAGCACGAATAAAGCAAGCCTATTTTGCCTTAGCCCGAATCGTTATGGAGTATTGCATACCAGCTTCGAGTTTTTTAGGATCGGCACCAGGGAAGGATATTATATATCATACCAACTCCGTTATAAGCTCCCACTAAACTACAAATCCAAGCTTCTTGATTTCATAAACGACTAATGGACAACTGGAGTTCTACTTACTCGGTTCATTTAACAATAATTCACAAAACCCAGAAAGCCATAGTACGGGCTATGTCTAATAAATCCTGTTTTATTTATAGCATCTCTATAAACAGCTTAAATTGTTATCTTTCCGAGCAGTGATAGAAGTTTTAACTACGAAACAGATTCTTGTAGAAAACTTATACTGAATCCCTCATCGTGAAACCAGATTCGCTAGTGACAGGTTTTAGAATTCCATTGGTAGATAAGTGTATAGCTCAGAAGTGCTATACACTTATCGAGGCATAGTCCTCTGGAACACTGTCCCCTAAGACACGAAACAGATCTATATAACATACCCAAGAGAAAGTCCAGAAAACTAGGCCAAGTATTGAGAAGCTATTATCTAGATTTATTGCAGTGTGGCTACCTACAATCCATATGAAATGTTAATTTAAGAATCTTTGATTTGACGATAAAAGATATCCTGACAACACTTATGCACTTCATGTTAATAATAACCAGTACTGAATTATAACTTATCGCCTCTCACACGCCGACTGTATCCTCTGCTTATCCCCTATCACGAACATAAAGTTCATACAGGGGATTAATTTCCAATTTTATTACGTTGCTAAGGCATAAACGTGCCTACCGATAAGTATAAACGTGCTACCAACCTATGTGCAAAAGGGTACATTATTAATTATTTCATAATAACTGTGTAAAAAGGATAATATTAATTTTGTTACAAAACAACGTACATTGTAATCATTTGGTAGTATGGTACCTACTAAAATAATGTTTTGTATCTTGAAACATATTTGTTTTAATCTGGGAAATCAACTTATTAAAAAAAAAAAAAAAAATCCTCGCTCTTGGTTTCTCGATACTTTCTCTCTTCGCTCTCTTTTTCTGTTTTGTTATAATAGACGAGCCACGGAGAAGTAGATAACAGAAGGGAGGTAGACAAAGCTATTCTTGTACGCACATGAGAGATAGGTATCCATTTGCTTTCATCCGAAAAATATATATTTCAATAAACTGTCTCAAAAAATATGACCAACAAAATGAGATCTCAAAGAACTATTGGCCATCAGAAAGCGTTCGACTTCAAGGTTCGTAGGTCAAGTCTCATTGTGAAAAAACTCTCCTCGGGATCCCTCCACCCAGATCAAAACTGACTGTTGAAACGGTTCAACTGTAGGTAGATACCTTAACTTTGGCAGGGACCAAACTTCCTACCCTTTTCCCATATGATCTAGAAAAAGGATGATGAGATCTTAATTAGGGTTGCCATCATACTGCCCGTTTTCAACTTGAATGAGCTTTTAGGAGAAATATGGCACTTCTGTTAATTTTCGGACGCTTTGATAGATCAGTGGTACTTACTACCTTATTCACAACCGCTTCAATGGAAAAAGAGAAAAAAGATTGTCCATAGTTTGATCTCTGGTTTTTGGTAAAGATTAAAAATAATGTGAGGTTGGTTTAATACGCATACACAGATAGCGCTCATAAAACATGTTTTAAGCTACCTTATACAAATTTCAATTTCACATTCTGAGTTCTCCCCAAACCGTGGTTCTTTGTACCTACTTTAATAAAAGGTGGGGGGAAGGGATGTCTAGGCCAACCTGTATAGTTCTATTAATGGTCATTGCCTACAAACGTCTTCAAAATCGGTCGCACATGACCGCGAGGCGTCATGATGTGCTTGCGGGCGTTACAAAGGATTCAAGCTAGCACATGCGCACAACCTATTATTTTCTCCAATAAGCGCGGAACTTATCATAGTCTTTGGGACCATCCGAGTCCCAAACCACATGATCTCTGACAATTTTAGCAAAATCTTTCGAAATGCGCATGATATATGATCATTACAAGGTTCTAGTTGTTCGCCCATCCGCAGATGCTCTAATGATTCCGATCGCAACAAATTCATAGGGAACCATCAGGGATCAAACAAATACGAGCTTTGAATATTTCAGCAAAATCGGTCGAATATAACCAGAGTCACGGGTGTGTTTAGAATTTCATGTTTGCGAATGCGTAGACGAAAATCGCGGTTGGGGTAAAATTCAGATGGGACTATCTGAGTTTCAACCCGCACACATCACCATAATTCAGCTCGTCTGGATTTTTCATACGATTATTTATGGTGACCACAAGGTGGTGTACAGTGTCTGATGGTGTACAGAAAATCTGTAGAATAACACTAGAAAAGTGTCAACACGTGGATCAAGACGATTAAATGGTACTATCAATGTGATCAAAGAAAATTTGGGGGGAAAAAAGGAGCGTATATATAATTCGTGTTTTGGGGGCGAAAATTGGTGGAAACCATCAGAAATAGATATTTCAATTAATTCTCATGAAAGAAACAATAAATAAACAGCCAACATTTCTGTAGGTGTGTCCAATAGAATAATAAACCCATGTGACAAGGACTTTGCAGCGTTTAGTAACATGAGATTGTGAGGTATCTTTTTCCATGTTTTTTTTTTTTTTTAATTATCTTTGATCGTTGATAGTACCATTTAAGCGTCTTGATCCACGTGTTTGGAATCTAGGCACCTTGAAACGGAAAATAAAAAATTTTGAGGGGGTTTTATCAAAATTTTTTGCTGAGCGAATACATAGGTGTATTATTCACAGAATAATAAACCAAAATTTTGAAAGGGTGTTCAAAAAAGTATTTACTGAGCGAATATATAGGTGTATTAATTACAGAATAATAAACCAATATCAGTCAATTTCAGACCCATGGGTACTTCTAACAATGAGAAAATCCGATCAATCCGGCCAATGACGAGGATGGTGAAGAATGCAGCGTCGTATCCTCCAGCTCACTTGAATGGAACAAATGAGATCATTTATTCAAGAACCGTGTGACCACACATAACGTCCGGACGGTGGGGGAAGGGATCCTAGTCTTCTCATGTTAGTAGGTTAGTTATGAAATACGTTGGCTCGACCAGATGAGGAGTAATTAACAGCGGTTAGATGGAGGACCCAAGTGGGTCACAAAGAGGCGCTGACGCGTCATGGAACGCCTTTCAGCGCTTCACATCAGCTGCATCGCACGATCTTGCAACATTGCTACTTCGTCTTCTCACGGTCACTCTGCCTTTGTTGTGACTACTATGGGCTCCAACAAGGACGACAACCTTAACTGCAAACATAGTTGTACAGTGTGAACAGAAATGACCAATGGTTTTCAAATTTCTGGAACTTATAATTTATTTTTCACTCTGATGTATTTTGCTTCCTCACTACAGGAGACGTAGGGAAGGCTAAATCATCTATTTATACAGTCTGTGACACTACAGGTCGCTCAGACGTTAAAGCAATAATCAAGGTAACAGTCACTGCTCGAAGAAATAGAAATAACTTACTTGATTAAGCCAAACTGGAACGGAAAACTGTTACTACCTCTGGCGTTTAAAGTACATCAATAAGAGATAAATGTAAAATAAGGCCCACGCTTCTCGAACATTAACTAATAAAAAATGTACTACAAAAGCGGGTCTAGTATTAAGTAACTACTACCTAATACAAATTAAAATAACAAATCAAGAGACGGAACTTTTAACATGATTACAGCAACCTCTAGGTCTTCGCTGAGGAGCTCTGTCTTCTTGCTTAAAAGCGTTGGATTATATTTTTTCATCTTTTATTTATTGATTTATTTTATTTTTTAGATACAAGGTGTGCAATACCAATTAAAATTTGATGAATGCAATAATAAGTTGCTAGCGTCTCTTAATACTAGGATAATACAATGCACAATAATACATACAAGTAAAATGAGTTAGAAAATTGAAGGTTAATTCGTTATTCAACAGGTCTAGGTAGTAATTTTGTGGTAAGCAATATAGGTAAAGGCGCAGAAGAAGTTGAAGATGGCGAGGAAAACAATTAGTTAAGGGAAAGGAAGACAAACGTTTCTTTTTTTAAATAACGGGTGAGTAGGAGGTGAGAAAGTCGGGACGGGCTGCTCAAGAGGACATTAGTCACTCGGGACATTCGGCACGGTCGACGGTAGTATTGGTCGGACGGAATGGTACTGAAAAAATTTTAATCACATGTTAAACAACACGGGGCGCTTGGAGGCGATTATTTTTGAGAAGAGTCGGACAATACAGAGTTCCTGTAATCAAAACAGAAATAATGAAACGTCTTCAACATATCTATGGCCAAACTCGCCAAAATATACCTACCGCCCAGCCAGTCTTCGCAACCAAGATTGACCACTGGAAGATCGAACTTGAAAGTAACGAAACAAAAGAATCCTAGCTGAACCCACTCGATCTATGTGGGTCATTCTCCCAGAAACCTAAAATCGCTGTCCAGAAGACTTTGTGCCTTTTGTGTTGCATTTATGGTTCTAAAAAAAATGCATAAAAAACAAGATAGTGTGTGCTTTAATATCAGTATCTAGTGGAAATATTAGAATAATTCTAGGTACTCTTAAAAAATCTTGGAATAGTGAATTTTTCATTCACTCACCTTGTCCAAACTGGAAGTTCCCTACTTCAACTCTCACTACGTCGGTAATAGACATTGATTCGGCTGTTAAAAACAATTGTACATGATTCGTTGATACCTCTAGATCCTAAAGTCGACCGGTTCAGATTTTTAACTGAATTACTATCACAGCAGTGATTTTTCAAGGTTGTGTCCGAGCTTCTTGATTCATTCACTCACCTCGGTAGATTTTCTCCGCTAATGGCGGGAAGCGCGTTATTTTGGCGGGAAATTGAATTGTAGGCCGAACGCGTGTCTATCAGCTAATCATTCGCTCCAATCGGAGAAGCCAGCCAGTTACCTACAGACCTCCGAGCGAAAAAGTGTTCAGCTGAGCGTGCGCGTGTTTTAATTGAACTTCATTCACTCACCCTCATCAACAAGTTAAGCAATTTAGATTATTTTTTTCTGGCACCATGACTGGGTGCGCCATGATAAACTCTAAATACGCTACCCTTCTCTTTCTCGATAAAATCATCACCAATCCGAGAAACAAAAATTGATCATGTTTTCTTCATTCACTCACCTTTCATTCACTCACCATGCTGGTGGCGAGTGAATGAATACTGAAGCGTAGGAATGAACATGTGGCTGCATTCAATAGTTTATCTACTTTTATGTTCGATAACATTCAGTAGAAGGGTGGTGTTTTGTTAGCGATTTAAAATAGAGGATTTAATGCTGAATTGAATGTGTTTTTTCCGTTTTGCTCTACGATGAATAGTTTGGGAAGTCATGACACACATGGCAGTAAAAATTCGTTTTAAATTACTTCTACACCATAGCTTTCATAGATACGAATGGTTTTCAACTTACACCCTCTTCTCATGGGCCCCCCCCCCGGAAATTCCCTCCCCATAATTCATTCCCTCACCTGACAGTTTTCATTCATTCACTTCATTGTTCATTCACTCACATGCCTATTTTCTTAATTATTTTTTAAATCGCTAATTAGGTTGTGTTCTGAGTTGCTGGGTATCACAGTATGTTCGATTTCAATAGAGGACGGCTTCCAATTTTTTGAGGCCACGTATTTGCACCTGGAAATTTTGAGATTCAAAAACTTCAAATTCTAGGTTTCTGGGAGAATGACCCATATACCTTATGACAGTCATACTGCAGCGACCATAAGACTGATCCGTATTCGAGGATTGGTAGTACCAAGGCTTTGTGAAGAAGTGTAATGGCATTGCGCTTCAAGATCCAAGGCTCTGCACTTTTTTGTACATATAACGTTAATACAGGGTAGTCCACGGGAACCTGACGGTTTTTAAATGAGTAGTACATATTTTTGTTTTTCAACATAAAAAATTTATTTTTTCATATTCTTACAGCCAGTACCATGCCATTTAAGAAATCAAACCTTAAAAATACCATCTGTCATGTGGTGACCGTCTTGCTCGTAACATGTAGCAAGTCTGTTCAAAAACCCTTGGCGAACACGCTCCAATAGGGGTGAGTCATTCGCGTGGACTTGTGCTCGAATCGCTTCCTTCAGCTCGCCTAACGTTCTCGGTTTGTTTTCGTAGACACGAGATTTGAGGAAACCCCACAGAAAAAAGTCACAGGTGGTCAAATCAGGTGACCTCGGATGCCAAGGCATGTCCCCAAACCGTGAGATCAAGCGCTCTGGGAACATTTGGCGCAACACGTCTGTGTGAGGTGTTGCCCCATCTTGCTGGAACCAAATGCTTTCAGCAGGAAGTCGAAGTCTGCGTAACTCAGGTCTCAGGAAGATGTTTATCATCCCAACATAACGGGCTGCAGCAGTCACTATGTTGCCGTTTTCCTAAAAAAAATATGGACCGATCACACATTTGGACGATACTGCACACCAAACCGTCACCACATGACAGATGTTTTAAGGTTTGATTTCTTAAATGGCATGGTAATGGCTGCAAGAATATGAAAAAATAAATTTTTTATGTTGAAAAACAAATATGTACTACTCATTTAAAAACCGTCAGGTTCCCGTGGACCACCCTGTATAATGGGAAAAAGTAAGTCGGCAGTCAAGGAGAACTCCGAGGTCCCGGATAACCGAGCAGCAGCTCTTGTCCACCGATAGTATTCGAGCACACAATGATACTATTTATAGGAAATTGGGGAATGGATTCATTTTCACTGAGAAATTCACATGAGTTACTTTTACGAGTAATATGGTCACTCACAAGAGTTTTATCAAATCATTCAAACTACAACATACTGAATTCACAAGTGGATTTTAGAGGGCATCAAATCGATAATTTGAAGAAAACAATTATATTTGTGGTGGTTTGAGATGAATGAGAGCAGTAGTGGTGAGGTATGGAGAAGAGAGTGAGTGATGGAGGAGAAGGTGCTGGATCTAGCGTCTAAAAGGTTAACATCTATAGCAAATCCAGGGAGGTTTCCACCACTAAAGACGCTAGAGGGTTTTGCCCAGTGGGTTCCACTCGTGGTAGGTTATCAGTTATCACCTAACCGGTTCCACCAGTCTAGGATCTTTTGATAAAAGGTAAGGAGGCGTGAGAGGAAAGAGAGAGGTCATCGACTTGAGGTTTGAGCGTAGAATGAAGAAACGGGCGAGAACGGAGTGTTTTTATATGGCCCTTTCCACCCTCCCCCAGTCCCTTGATGGTCGTTTACAACGGCTGGGGAAGAGTAGGGTTTTGCCTGCAGCCGGTCACCTACGCCGCTTCATTCGTCTAGTTTATTTTGTGCAATCTTGATATGAAATATAAAGTGATGTTCTGGGAGGATATCACAACAATAGTGATGCTAGTTTTCCATTGCTCTGATATCCACTCACAAAGAACGGCCAAATATGACAGAAAACTATTTTTTCTTAAATATATTACTATTTTTTTCAGCTGAATAGGGGTAAGGGAACTACGATGGCATCTTTTGTTAAAGATATACGAATAACAAGCGGCTTTCGATTTCATGCCCACTGACAACTTGAATCCGTAGAACCTGGACTTAAAATGAAAATGGTTATCGTTTGGAGGAAGAAAATGTGTGGCACACGGAACAAGTAATGAAGTATTTTTCTAAATTAAACAGGTGACACTCTATAGTATAAAGGTCGACATATACGTATAGATTTGTTCACACTTTACAGTAGGTACCGCCAAGATACCATTAGTTAACTATTATCAAAGAATGTGGAAGGAAGAGCGCGTTTCATACCTATCTTATGATTTCTAAAGAATCTTCGGTTTCCAGTTTGAACTACCTGAATCACCCGCGCGTTGAACAGGATAGTTTCGATTTTGGTTATATTGATCACATCCTGAACTGAATATGGTAGGGATACAAACAGCTATTTCATAATGAGACCCTGATAAAAATTTAAAAAAAAATCAAGTTTTTATATTCATGGACCACTTCCACTAGATATTCAACAACTCTGCTGGGTGTGCCATCTCACACTTCGATAGACTATCTTCTATGCGATTATCTTTTTAGGCTTATAGATCATCTTCTATGGGCACCATCTCTTGTTTATTCAGAGCTTATAATGCTTCAATTCAACATTCCAAAAGGAGTTTTATAATATTCTGTTTTTTTGTTTTTCTTGATGAACTCGTTGTCACTGTACATACATCTTCTCAACAAGTTAAATCCACATTTGATCAAAATTAAGCTTAAGATTTCAAGCCACCCTGCAATACCAACCTAACTAAATCGAGATCACCAGTCCGAAAAGGTTGTGTGTCAAACCGTAAGAGTAAGTTAGAACAGATATACATTTATCACTCCATCTTTGTGCATAATGATCTATTGTCAAGAAAGACTTATAAGAGTGATGCAGAGAGTAGCAACATCAGCTGTATAAGGGTACCTGGTCTTATCACAAACCCACGTTTCGTATTCAGTCGTCAAATTTTCATGTTACTGACATGTTCCGCCTCTCATGTGTAAAAAATGTCTGACAGGTCATTTGCGAGAATGGGAACCATGCTGTACGCTCCTCTTTCATGGTTTCACCACGTGTAGTGCTTCGCGGATACGCTGAAGGATCAACTGTTCAAATAGCCATCTTTATCCATCCCTCCATCAAGTGGTTCACCGTCCTCGGCTTCTATTCTCGCGCCGGCTTTGCAACCTCCACTCCTCCAATCGACGTGGGTTTTTGCGATGCCCTGTCAGTTTCAATTCCCTCTTCTTTCTCTCTGCATCAATTTTTGCCGGTTACGCCGTGTTAATTGGTGAGTTATAAAGAACCCGGGTTTTCCGGTTCATTCCATTTTTTCCTGTTACTTAATAACACAACGTATAATGCGATATTTTCCACACTGAGCTAGTGAGAAAAATCGGTTGACCCGTAGGATTTCTAAATAATTATGTTAGGGTAGGCTTTTCATCAATTATGATTGACAGCACAACCAGTAGGTATTATTCTTTATTACGACGTCTGAACTTTTGTTACACTGATTGAATAGGTGTATCATAGCTTTGATAGCCACTCATTATTACCTTATCCTTATTCAATTCTTGCTTATCACATCGTAAAGAGTTTATTTTAATGATTCAGGTGATTAACTGAATTGACTCATATTTATACTGAAGTTTTTTACAAATGACGATTTCGTTCATTTATCGCCTTTAACTATTTAACTATTCTCGTGAGAGGCACGTGTGGTCAGCTAGTTCGTGAGAGGTGTTTTGCGTCTCTCACGAACAGTCGGATGGAGAGTAGGCCACCAGAGAGTCGTGAGTTACTTCACGAAAGAGTAGCGGAGAGGAAGAGAGAGTGGAGAAGGAGAAGAATGAGAGGACGGGCTCCTATGGGATGTGTGGACTAACTCCCCGCGGTTTTCACCTACAGCAGGGGTTAGTATGGTCCCCGCGGTTTTCACGAACAGCAGGAGATCTTTTAGGGTGTGCTCCCCGCGGTTTTCACCAAGAGCAGGAGATCTTTTGGGGTGTTAGGAGAAAGGACGAGAAAGAGGTTCGAGAGAGAGGGATTCGAGAGAGAGAAGTTCGAGGGAGAAATCGCAAGTCGGGAGTCGGATCGTCGAAAACTGAGCTGGGCCAAAAAGGCGAGTATTTATAGGGACTTTTCCACCCGTCCCCAGTCAACAATCAACCGTTAAAATCGGTTGAGGCCGATGGCGGTTGGGGAAAACCCCAGCTCGGCGTTCTCCGCGTTTATTTGGTAAAATCGTATGGTATTTACAGGAGTGGTTTCTGAGAGGGAATCATGACAACTACTAATTTAAAAAAGATACTACATGCTTGCAAGTGTCCTAATATCGAATCGGGTAAGTCCTTGGTTTAAAGAGGAAGGGGAAAAAACTAATTTGATATTTGTGATCTGTTGACGAATTTCGCGGCCAGGGTTACAATGAAGAGGTAGGATGATGGGTATAGATGTAATGATAATTATAAATTATTCTTGCATAATGACTTTCGCTAGGTATTTTCCTCAATAACCACTTCCAGCAGATCATGCAAAGTAAGTCTTCCACCGCTTCGAATAATGCTAACTACTATAGTGCTATCTGAATGATTCAATTTTATTTTGGTTATTGGCTGTCGGACTTGTACATATATTAATTACTGTAGTTCCACTCTTCAACCCCATAACAGGGTTCTTTCTTGTCATGAGTCAAGACCTATGACTCAAGCAGATTTCTCATATTGCAATTGATAAATATTGTGAGAAATAACGTCGAACGAGTAGGTCAAGACAACATGCTCACTTGTTCACCGACGTTCGCACTCTTCGTCTGAGCCGAATCGGGCTTTAAATATTCCAAGTTAGCGAATACAGACAATGCGGTAGATTGTTGAAGAATATCTAGATAGAAGAAGAATCAGAACCAGCTCCCAACTACCCTCCAAATATAACCTACTTGACTTATGACAAGTTAGTGATATAGATTTCACAGTACTAGTCTGGATTTAACCGATATAGGACCATTCAACCATCTACTGACCAGTGCTTTTTTATATTTTTGCTTTGTAGAGATCTATCCACTGACCAGTGCCTTTTTTTCTTTTTTTTCTGTTGTGGTGTTGTAGCTTTTGCTTGCTGTGGTGTTGACCGCACACGTCATTGGATGGAACATGGGCACTCTACTTTTATTCGTGCAAGAGTCGAACAAAATTGTGTCCTCCAAAATGAAAATTTCCTCTCGCATTTTACGTTTCAGACATAAAGGAACATATTACTCGGTTCTATTTCTGTCTGTTAGTGGTCAATTCCTTGCGCGGGGAAAATTGTACGAATAATGGTCGTCATGACTTGAAATTCGTAGGTGCGGGTTTGGCCACAGATAGCACATTACCAAATTCATTAAAAATGTACTGTAACTTTCGTCTGCGCATGCGCAAAAGTGAAATATTTGTAAAGCTTATAACTACCCAAGAAATCGTCAAAAAGTGCTGGAAGTTGGCGGGTAGAGCAGAATGGTAACCCGATGGTTCCACATTGATTTCATCAAATTCGTACTCTAACATTCGGATGCGACACAACAACACAACACAACACAACACAGAAAACACAAAATGTCTGCCAATTCCTTGTAACGCTCACAATTACCCGAAGAAAAACAGTCGCACTGAGTTGAAATTTAGAGAGTAGGCCTGCGCAGGTTGGAGCATTAATGGTCCCATACCAAATTCATTGAAAAAGTACAGTAACTTTCGTTTGAGCATGCGCCAACGTGAAATCCTTCTAGAGCCCACAACTACCCTAGAAATCGTCGTGAAGCGATGAGGTTTGGCGGGGAGGTGGGAGTTGGGCGCAGATGGTCCCACATTAAAGTCACTGATAAAAGTACAGTAATTTTCGTCAGCGCATTCGCCAACATGAAATCCTTCTAGAGCCCACAACTACCCCACAAATATTCGTGAAGCGATGAGGGTTTGGAGGGTAGGTAGGGGATGGGCCACAGATAGTCCCATATTAAAGTCATTGACAAAGTACAGCAACTTTCGTCTGCGCATGCGCAATAGTGAAATCCTAGTAGAGCCCATAACTACCTTAGAAAATGACATGTATTTGGATTTAAACTTCAAACGACATGTACTCGGGTTTCTCTCTCAATTTTAATTAGTTTTACTCATTTTTTTTTCAATATAAAATCTTGTAATGCATTGTAACTTGCTTCGACACTTTTGAAATACTCATTCTTCAATTGGTATGATACCACAAGTACGCAAAACACTTACATGAATGCCTATAATAATCCTATTACGCTTATCATTAATCCTATGACTACAACTCCTATTCCATCCTACTATTTTTCTCATTTTTGAACCTCTCAATTTCAAATCCATAATCGTCGATTCTCCGTCTACCCCTCCCCCCCCCCCCCCCAGAATGGACCCACCAACTAATTATATACCTACGTCCATGTTACATAGTTTACTGCATACCCGACTTGGCAGATGTTTTCGGTTGTTGTGGTGTAGAGATCAAGTGTTACGAGCTTATCAGCGTGCGTGTGTGTGTGTTGGGCGAGTGTTATGAGCTTTGTCGTGTGGATCAGAAGGGTGAATATCAACCACAGGTGGCATGAACGATTCTTGTTTCCATACGCATAGAGCTCTGGAAGTTATGATGAGGGGATTTTACTTCTGCGTGAAGTTTTCTCATTTTCGGTAGCGTGGGCTTTTCTTTCAACCACCTTATCCAAGATGGAGGGAATCGACTGCCTCCCACGTTCTCTTCAGAAACAAAATAATGTACTGATGTGATTCAGATAAGTAAATTATTCTCTATATTTATAAAACCATAAAACTGTATATCCATCTGTAGGTCCGACCGCATATGACGTCCGAACGGCTGAACCTATTTAAATAAGGTTTTTTGAAAAATGATGAAAGCTTCCGAATTAAATATGGTTATATTGAAATTTTCATTATATTCTTTCGGTAATAAACAGACCACCCTTCGCGACTACAAAATAAATAAACATGTTCGCAACTAGGAATATTCTGTTCACGTCAAATGTGTTCAAAGTGTGTTAATGTTAATTGATAAAAGCTTATGGCTTGGTGTACTGCGGCATTACTCAGAATCCATTTGCTAGTCATTAACTAGAGCGATCGCTTATTGGTCAGATCTGCCTTCGAATTGGTAAATGGCTTTGGAACCATAAGAAGCTTTATACTATTACGCTATTACCCCAACTTCCTGAATACATTTACAAACGAATTAACATGATCGACGTTTTGGAAACATTAAGACGCCTTCTTTCAATGAGGAATACCCATGACTTCTGTTCATGTTACTTTCCCAGTATTAAATGCAATTTGGGAGGATTCGAGAATTCTATCAATAATAAATTATTTGTTAAAAAACCATGGAAAAGTTTGAAGAATATGAGTGATTATTAACATGTAGGAGGAGGAGAAAAAAAACCAGTCATGCAGCATGACTTAATGAGCGAATTTTCAAAGAAATATTCGAATTAATGGCTATGGTTTTGAATAAAGGAAAACTTCTTCCTCCTACTGTTAGTACCTAAATTGAATAATTTGAAATAGATTTTTTCTTTCGTCTTCCTTCTAGTAATACGTGGGCCGGTACTTGTCTATCTATGAAGGTATCATAACAATTATATGTCAAATGGGAAATTCAAGGAGTTGTACTAATCGTTTGCCTCCCCCTTTTTTGCTTCGAACTCTCGTCTTCAATTAATACTTCTCACATTTTTCAATCTGACCACTCTAAGGGGGTGGGGGGGGGGGGGGTAAGAGTTTAAAGATTATCCTAGTTTTGGGTAATTTTTGCGCACTTTAAATGCTCTAATTTAAGAACGGATTTAGATATCTAAAATCCGATTTCACCATCGTGTTCAGCGTGCAAAAACCTTTAAAATGAGGGGTCACTTGTTAGAAAATAACATTTTGGGGATTTTTGGGTAATTTTTGCGCACTTTAAATGCTCTAATTTGAGAACGGATCAAGATATCTAAAATCCGATTCCACCATCGTGTTCAGCGTGCAAAAACCTTTAAAATGAGGGGTCACTTGTTGGAAAATAACATTTTGGGGATTTTTGGGTAATTTTTGCGCACTTTAAATGCGCCAAAACCCTCCTTAGAGTAGGCCAATTTCGCCCATCTTCGAACTTAGCCTTTCGATTGCCAAGATAGATTTTTTGTGCAAATTTGAGCTGTTTATCTCAATTCTATCGAGAGTTATCGTCTGGAGTGACACATATATATATATATATATACATATAAAAAAGTGTTAAATTTCAGGAATCGTTTTAGAATGGTCTGAAACGGATTTCTATGAAGAAAATTTCCAAAAATTTATATTATTTAAATTTCGAAGCCATTGCAATAGCTTCATTTTCTTTGAAAATTCGATAAAAGGAGAACGGTATGTGGAAAAAGCGATCGCCTAGACCGCTTACATTGCTTGAGCCCATTGCAGTAACGATCAGAGCGGTAGTAGCGCCTGCTCAAAGGCAAACATCATATTATATTAATGTGTTCTCAGTTATAATTGAAAGTACCTATGACCATGATTAGGTATCCAACTAGGTACAGATAGGTTAGTGGGAAATATGAGTATATCGAAAGCAGGACTTTCTCTTACTACAAGAAGCCCTCAGTATATCGTGTATATTATTCATAGACATATAGATCCTTGCCTAAAGTACCCTCTTCAATACAGCAGATCTACATATAAAAAAGGCATTTTTTTGAATGGCTCATTAGAATAGGAATTGTACAATCAGGAAATACGAGAATATTGTATTTCCTGATTGTACAATTCCTATTCTAACAAGAGGTTGCAAAGTAGTAATATGAGTATAATTTAACGTCAAGTAATAAAATATGACCCACTACCCATCTGACCCAATATCGGAATCATCACTACGTAATTTTTTTAAGTTGAATTGTGGCGATTATGTATTTACTATTAGAATGGAGTTACTGTTACCAATAATGATTCCTAACCAATAATAATTTGCTTAAAACATTTTGCGAAAAATCCCAAGTTGTTAATAGAAAATTAGGAATCAACAGTTGCCACAACTTTGAATTTGATTTCCCCAATGATTTTGCTATTGTGACTTAGGTACTTTAACCCCACGATATGACCGTATACACCAACGGTACCGATACCATGGGTACAACTTTAATAATGAACAAGATGCCTTAGGTTTCCATGAGTGCTCTTGCTAATAAGTACAAACTAACGTCGCTGCTTAATAAACACAATATTGTGGGGGGGTTTCTCTAATGATAACGGACCTTGCCCCAAGCTCTGTTTGGGAATGTTTCTCTCTGCTAATCCATATTATATAATTTCATAATACGGACTCGGGAGAGCAAAAAATGATAAACGGATCAAAAACGAGAAACATTCGTGTACTACATGTTTCTTCCCAGGAATAAACCTACCTAGAGTGTTTAGATCAAATGCTGGGAGGGTCGGTTGGGATTCAAATGAAAGTGAAATGACAACCTGCTGCTTTACATTTAAGCTTTGATGCTACACATGATAGTGGCGGTTATTATTTTGGGAATCCAAATATGGGTTGAAACAATTTAATTAAGTTTCATGATTCATGGAGGAGGCGTGGCGTGGTGTGGTGTGGTGATGCGTGGTGTGGTGCATGGTGGTGTGCAAGCATGCATTCAGATTAGCAGCCTTCAACATGCATCAGGCAGTGGTAAAAAATTGTGTAATTCGAACCAACCCTCCCCCCCCCCCCCCACCCCTCTATCGACTTACATTCCCAAAAATTGTTGCACAAATATACCCAAAAGGCTTTAGGTTATCCCTCAATCCCAAAAATTGAAAACATGGCTTACGAAGCTCGTCCCTAAAACGTCTGGGCATATACAAATAATATGATGAAAACCATAACGGACCATCTGCGGACCAACCCACACATACCCTCCAAATTTCAGCTAGTTTGGATTGTTCTAAAGATAATATAATAGTGGTTACATGGAATTCCCTACAGACCGACAGTAGGGCAGCTACGGGAACGAAATTTGTTCCTTGATGTCCGAGTCGGAAGGTACGAGCAGAAATTCCGATTTGAGGGCAAGCATTTCTCTCGAATACTGCGTGAACACAAGGTTTCCCTGCCCCTAAGTGTGGGTGGAAAGGAAAGAGCAAAATATTCGGAGGAATACTAGATTATCTCAGATGTTCGATATCCGTACCACACCTTTCAGCCAACGTCAGTTACCATTAGCGGTGTCTCCGAGTCTTCTAAAATGACTAATGATCACCGACAATAGAAAACCTGCGACCCACCACCGACCAAAGTGACGCCTCCAAGTGGTCGTGTAGCTGGATTTCAGAACACCCTGTGAAATAACAGTCCCACACCCCTCCCGTTTAGTGTAATTCATTAAATACGGAATCATAACCATGCACAAGACTTCGTGTTTTCCTATAGGATGGGCGAGTCATGTGATAGTTATCTGATAGGTGCCTCATAGTTGTCAGATAGTGTGCCACTTGAGGACAAACTGGGCCACGGAGGAGGAATCCTTTGATAGGGAATTGATAGGAAACCGATAGTGGGTATGTTCATCTATCACTGTGATAGTGTGCAGTGATAGTGTCTTTTTCTCAGGGTACTGGTAATGGTTATTCAGATACAAATCTAGAAAATTTTATTAATGTTACCGTTGTCTGCTGGGAATATTGCAAGCCAGTTCAGAATCAGTTTCTTATGTTTGAAAAGACTAAACTTCCGCACATCTTACCAAATGTCCGATGACGATAGGTAGGTACATTTTTAAGGAATCTAACTTTACATTTTTTTTTTAGCTGAGAATTGCAAAAAAATCACTGGAACTAGTATAGAATGGTGTAGAACTCTCTCTAGATAGAAAAAGAAATATATAATTTTTGTGTGTAATATACCTTATGTATTTTCATATTTTATTCGTAATTTTATTCAAATAACAAGTTTATAATCGCGCTGTACGCTGATCATCCTGTTGCAGGTAGGCTGTGTGAATTCTTTTATTTTTTCCAAGGTGTTCTGAAATTCAACCTGCACGAACACACAGAGGCGTTACTTCAGCTATACATCAAAGTGCTTCATAAATTTCCTTAGTATCATTTCAAACTGTAGCGCACTTCAAAACGTCCTTTGCAACTGAAATATATTCTGGGGAGAAGAGTCATAGCTCTGGGGAGAAGAGACAGCTCGAAAGAGAGGACATGAGTTTTGTATGATCACGGAGCCCCTCAATGATATAAAAGTCGATCAAGCGGAACGAGCGTACAATACTTTCAGCGTAACCTCTTACTCATCCTCACGTGGATCTCACGTTCTCCATACTTCCCTCATGCAACAAGCTAACAATATACACTACTCGTGTATTTCCCTTTCCTCTCTCCATTTACTAACCAGCCAGATGAAATTGCATACTCATCACCTCGAATGAGAGCCTTCCTTGGAGCCAACGGATCGAGATCAGGTTGCCCTGGCTGCCCGCTGGAGCAAGACGACCGACGTCTCCTCTCGCTATCCTCTCACTGAATCTCACCAACCTGCCTATATTCAAGCCTATCCGCTGAGAGCCCATGGCGGGACGCCTATTCAATCTTCCTCCCAGGCCTTCTGATGGTGGATTTGGAAGTGATCTGCGATTCGAAGCAGCGGATTTATCTTGAATTAAAATCTCATACTTTGGAATCAAGTTTTTGGTATATACAATAGTATCAGTTAAGGCAATATCAACTACGAGTACTTCCTATAATATATTAATCCAACATTCACACAATCCCGGTACATCGATTGGGTGGGGATCGACACACGGCATCGTGTTCGTCTCTCGATGTCTGAAAAGCAGAACGTGAAAGAAACATTCGATGTCCGAGGACATGCAATTTTGGTCGACTTCTACGTTTCCCTATTGGTTCATTATTCTGTGAATAAAACCTACCTATGTATTCGCTCAGCAAAAAATCTTTATAACACCCCCTCAAAATGTTTTTCTCTTGCGTTTCAAGGTGCGTAGATTCCAGAAACGCTGCAAAGACCTTGCCACATGGATTTATCATTCTAATGGACATACCAATAATTGAAGTAGCTATTTTTGGTGGTAACCAATTCTGGCCGCAGAAACGCGAGTTAGGCTCCCATATTATTAAAAATTATCTTTTATCATTGACAAAAGGTCAATGATAAAAGACCACCACCAGGATCACCAGGTGAGGTCTTGATTCACCTGGTGATACTACTCCTAGTGTTATTATACAAATTTATGGTGATTTCAGACAATTTCCCAGGTTTTTGACTCATAAAAAATGAATTTTTGGGAGCTGAACCTTCGTTACAACCCCAGTTTTCCACTCTTTGGTCCAAATGGACTTCATTCTCGGTCTCCTCGTTCTAAAAAACATGGAAAACAATACCTAACAAGCTCGTATTACTAAAACACCGAAAAAATGTACCCCCCATTTTTCACCCATAACACCCTTGGGTGTATTCCGATCGGGCTGCAAAGTTTCGGGACAACACTAGGGCCCAAATGGAACCTGTGTGCGAAAGAACGAATTTTTTAGACCGAAATTAAAGTAGATAGGGATGATACGGCGGACGGCGCACGGCGGACGGTGGACGGACATTGCATTTTTGGAATCTGCACACCTTGAAGCGTAAAAGAAAAACGCTGCAAAGTCCTTGTCACATGGGTTTATTATTCTACTGGACACGCCTACAGAAATTTTGACTGTTCATTTATTGTTTCTTTCATGTGAAATAATTGAAATACCTATTTCTGATTGTTTCCACCAATTTTGGCGCCCAAAACATGAATTAGGTAAGCTTTCTTTTTTTCCAAATTATCTTTGATCACTGGTAGTGCCATTTAATTGTCTTGATTCACCTGCTGACACTTTTTCTAGTGTTATTATACAAATTGATAGTGATTTCATACAATTTCCCAGGTTTTTGACTCATAAAAAATCAATTTTGGCAGCAGAACCTTTGGTAGAACCTCAATTTTCCACTCTTTCAAAGAAAAACGGTGTTCTTGAAAAATATTCTATTTCCACTGATACACGAAAAAATTAAGTACTTTTAGGTACAAATTAGTTTTTGTTTTTTTTAACTATCTTTGATCCACGTGTTGACACTTCTTCCAGTGTTATTATACAAACTGATGGTGATTTCAGACGATTTCCCAGGTTTTTTACTCATAAAAAATCAATTTTGGGAGCTGAACATCTGGTACAACTTCAATTTTCCACTCCTTGGTCAAACTCGAGTTCATATTCGGTCTTCTCGTCCCCAAAAACACGGAAAACTATGTCTCAGGAGCTCATGTTACCAACATGTTGCTAAAACGCAAAAAGTACCTATTTTTACACACATTTTCACTCATAACATCCCTGGGTATATTCCGATCGGGCTGAAAAGTTTCGGGACACAACTAGGGCCCAAATGGAGCATGTGTGCGAAAGAACGATTTTTTTAGACCGAAAATGAGGCCTGTAGACGTGATACGGCGTACGGCGGACGGACATTGCATTTTTGGAATCTAATCAACTTGAAACGGAAAAGAAAAAACGCTGCAAAGTCCTTGTCACAAGGGTTTATTATTCTATTGGAGTTCTAGAGATTCTTGTTGGCTGTTGAATTTATTGTTTCTTTCATGTGGAATGATTGAAATAGCTATTTCTGATGATTTCCACCAATTTTGGCCCCCAAGACATGAAATAGGTACGCTTTTTTTTTTGAGATCATCTTTGATCATTGGTAGTGGCATTTAATGGTCTTGATTCACCTGTTTACACTTTTTCCAATGTTATTGTACACATTGATGGTGATTTCAGACAGTTTTCCAGGTTTTTGACTCATAAAAAACCAATTTTGGGAGCTGAACCTTTGGTAAAACCTCAATTTCCGCGTCTTTGGTCAAAATCGACTTCATATTCGGTCTTCTCGTCCTCAAAAACATGGAAAAAGATACCTCAAAAGCTCATGTTACTAACATGTTGTTAAAACGCAAAAAGTACCTACTTATTTTTATACACATTTTCACTCATAACACCCCTGGGTATATTCCGATCGGGCTGAAAAGTTTCGGGACACAACTAGGGGGCCCAAATGGAGCATGTGTGCGAAAGAACGACTTTTGTAGACCGAAAATGAAGCCTGTACACGTGATACGGCGTACGGCGGACGGCGTACGGAAAAGAAAAAATTTTGAGGGGGTGTTATAAAAATTTTTTGCTGAGCGAATACATAGGTGTATTATTCACAGAATAATAAACCAAAAGTTTGAGGGGGTGTTATAAAAATTTTTTGCTGAGCGAATACATAGGTGTATTATTCACAGAGTAATAAACCAAAACTGATAATGTGTTTTTTTTTTTAGGGAGAAAAGGCCGAGTATGAAGTTGATTTTAACCAAAGAGTGGAAAATTGAGGTTGTAACGAAAGTTCAGCTCCTACAATTCATTTTTTAGGAGTCAAAAACCTGGGAAATGGTTTGAAATCATCATAAATTCGTGTAATAACATTAGAAGTAGACAGTATCAACATGTGAATCAAAACAATTAAATGGCACTATCTATTATCAAAGATAATTTGTAATATACCATATATAACATTCCTGTAGGTGTATGTCCAATAGAATAATAACCCATGTAACAAGGACTTCGCAGCGTTTTTTCGTAGTGGGGAGAACGAAGTTTCTGATAGGTGGCTCATTTTTTATGTTTTTGTAAATTCAAAATATGACATTACAGCACACGTGAGATGCTATATTTTTGTTCCTTCCTACAGGGAACCTCATTTTTCATAGTTTTATTTACGTAATATTCGCGAAATTTCATGGAGAAAAGCCAAACCTTCGATTTTTTGGGCTGAGCATAGTACCTATCCATATTGCGTGCGTAACTTTGATGTTGGAATAAAATTATTCTCTAATGCCCCGATGATGTCTAAAAATTAGGATAATATTACCAATTGTA